>JAWDGP010007234.1:10000-11677 GCA_033675545.1 Elysia crispata | reverse complement strand
GTGAAGTGTCTAGTTTGCAAAGAGCATGGAGGCCAGTTTCGACATTTTGAGGTTCGAATCCCTGCATGCGATACTCTTAGTTGCAGGGGTCTCCTGAACTTTCACAGGAATTCGCAGGGCTATCAGCTTGTAATGCTATGCTTTCAAATTTTTAAAAATGAATAACGTTTTTTACGTGTTAAAGACCTCCTCCAAATAAAATTCTATTTGGGATAAAAGCTTAAAAACAGTTTAAATACAAAAAAAAAAAACAAAGAAACCCGCTGGAATAAAAGATATACATATTTTTAGAAAAAAATCATAGGTAGGATTGTTTGGTGCTTACATTTTGTTATAATATTATGTAATATGTAATGAAATATTAGTTACGCTTGTATGGTCACTGCAAGAACTTTCGGATATAAAATATAGGCAGCAGAAATTGCAATCAGTAGTTCTTTAATCAAAAAGCAATCGGTGCTATTGAAATGCTCCAAAATGGCGCTTATTCAATCACAGATTTAGTTCTATAGAATTTATCTGTTTTTGAATACTTATAACTTGGTAGTCAGAGCTAAATTTTGATTTCATCTCTAAAGATGAAAATTGTGTCTATTGTCACGGCACTGTCACGTCTTAAACTTAAATATCACGGTCTTTGTATACAGCAGTGTCACGCCTTAAAACTTAAAAACAAATTGCCCATATACAGCACTGTCACGCCTTAAAGTTAAAATAACGGTCTCAGTATACAGCACTGTCACGCCTTAAACTTAAAACAACGTCCTTAGTATACAGCACTGTCACGCCTTAAAGTTAAAACAACGGTCTCAGTATACAGCAGACTGTGGTCACGCTCTGTAAAGCTAAAATACACAGTCCTCAGTTTACAGCACTGTCACACCTTAAACTTAAAACAACGGTCTCAGTATACAGCACTGTCACGCCTTAAACTTAAAACAACGGTCTCAGTATACAGCACTGTCACGCCTTAAAGTTAAAATAACGGTCTCAGTATACAGCACTGTCACGCTTTAAAAACTTAAAAACAACGGTCTCAGTATACAGCACCGTCACGCCTTAAACTTAAAAACAACGGTCTCAGTATACAAGCACTGTCACGCCTTAAAACTTAAATAGCGGTGTCAGAATATAAAGATGTTTCTGAAAGTAAACAGCGGCATTTTGAAACTACTCAGTTTTCCTTTCTGTAGCTTTCTCTATCTGGTGGTTTTAATTTATGAATCCCTCTCTTTTCCTCTCTTCTCCGTCTGACTGTGTCTGCTTCTGCTCAGTAGTGTCTGTCTCTCCCCCTCCCCCATCTCTCTGTCTCTCTCTCTCTGTCTTTCTCTCTCTGTCTCTCTGTCTCTCTGTCTCTCTCTCTCTTTCTCTCTCTCTCTCTCTCTGTCTCTGTCTGCCTGTCTCTGTCTCTGTCTCTCTCTCTCTCTCTCTCTCTCTCTCTCTCTCTCTCTCTCTCTCTCTCTCTCTTCTCTCTCTCTGTCTTTCTCTCGTTCTCTCTTTTTCTCTCTCTCGCTCTCTCTCTTTCTCTCTCTGTCTTTCTCTCGTTCTCTCTTTTTCTCTCTCTCTCTCTTTGTCTCTCTCTCGCTCTCTCTCTTTCTCTCTCTCTCGCTCTCTCTTTCTCTCTCTCTCTCTCTTTCTTTCTCTCTCTCTTTCTCTCTCTCTATCTTTCTCTCTCTC
>JAWDGP010007234.1:0-5000 GCA_033675545.1 Elysia crispata | reverse complement strand
TCCACCACTGAATATTGAATGCTTTGAGAAAAATGTTTCGTATCTATCAATATGCTTTCTTATGTGCTCCTCTTACTTTCTGATTCATTATATTACATTGTATCCTTCAATATATTTATTTATGCTACTATATGTAAACCCATACGTATAACTATTTTGCTAACAAAATATTCTGACTGTCTGTCTGCATGTTTTTTTTCCTCTGATCCAAAATTACTTAAATGTCAATCATAATTTCTTCATAGTTTTATCTTCCATCCTTCTGTTAGTTTCTCATTCAGTGTGTCCTTAATGTTTACCTTACTCTGTATTTATCTCTTCATCCTTGACATTAGGATACACAACTGCAGTTTGTTATATCGCTTACTTTCTCCGATCATTTCCTCTTTATGGCCCATCCATCTCTCTCTCTCTCTCTCTCTCTCTCTCTCTCTCTCTCTCTCTCTCTCTCTCTCTCTCTCTCTCTCTATCTATCTATCTATCTATCTATCTATCTTTCTCACGCACACACCCTCTCTTTTTTCTTTCTCTCTCTCTCTCTCTCTCTCTCTCTCTCTCTCTCTCTCTCTCTCTCTCTCTCTCTCTCTCTCTATATATATATATATATATATATATATATATATATATATGTGTGTGTGTGTGTGTATCTTATTTCTTTCCTTTATATCTCGCCCTTCACCTCATATCTGTTTTAACTTTCCTTTTCTCCCTAAATGAACACAAAAAATTCCATCTTTTAATCGTTGTCGGAGAAGATTTTAAACGTTCGCGGGCAATAAACATCGCAACATTTCGCAAACTTTTCCCACTGAATTTCTCCCCCCAAGGACACTCACCTTTTTACTGATAGAAGAACGCAAGTTCATCATTACCAAGATCAAATGTGCGGGAAAGCCCATTAGCCGAAGCCAAATATTAAATGCATGTCTATAAAGGATCTGTTAAAGCTATTCTTTGGAACATTAGCTCCGCGAAGCACGGTCGGGCCTCATTTTCGACACAGCTGTGGTGTCAGCAGATCTGAAAGATTCACGCCGACGTCCAAAATGGCGTCAGGCCTAGATGGTCAAAACTCTTCTCCAGATATTAAACTCCTTGGCGGAACTAGACAAGGGGAGGTTAAAGTCAGTAGCGGGCCACAAGCAATAATGCGTGTCTGCTTAGATTATTTTACTCAACGGCGAGTGTGGAAACATTTCTCCTCTGACGTTCTGCTTTAGTGAAATTTCAGATTTAGTGTGATTCATTGCTTTCAGCTTAAGTGAAGGCGTCAGGGGGGTTTAATTTCTGGGGGTTTGAGTGAAGATGCTGGACTCCAGGGGATATTAATGGTACCCCTTGGTCCTTTTTGATGTTCAGTTAGAGGTTGTTGAGGTTCTGCTCAATTGGCGCTAGAGGTTTTGAGTGCGGTTGATGGTGTTAGGGAAAGGTTTGCTGGTTAGGGGTATTGGATGTGAGTAATCTGATGTGGGGTAAGGGATGTGGGAGGGATATTACCTGGTTTGGTTTTAGTTTTTTTTTCTCTCTCTTTCTCTCTCTCTTTCTCTCTCTCTCGCTCTCTCTCTCTCTCTCTCTCTCTCTCTCTCTCTCTCTCTCTCTCTCTCTCTCTCTCTCTTTCTCTCTCTCTATCTAGCTATCATTCTATCTATCTATCTGTCCCTCTACCTGCTTCTATCTCTGCCTCTCTCTCTCTCTTCCTCTCTCTCCCTCTCTGTGTCCCTCTTTCTCTCTCTTGTTCTCTCGCTCTATCTCCCTCCCTCTTTCTCTTCCTCTCTCTTTCTTTCACTCTCTTTAGCTAAGCTTCTAACAATTTATCCTCCTATCTCTAGCTTTGTTTCTCACCATTTCTTTATATATCTATCTGTCTGTCTAACTATCTATCTACCTACCTACTTACCTACCAACCTATTTATTTATCTATATGTCTCTCTATCTATCTTTTTACCTGTTTAGCAATCTATTTACCAATCAATCAAATCTATCGATCTATACTTATTACAGTCTCTCTCGAACATTTGATTCAGATATGGTTTAATATTATCAAAAGCTATCAAAATATTCAATATATTTTCAAGAATCTTTCTTTCTCGTATCTAATTACCCATACCTCAGTGGATTTATCTTAAAAACGATAGGAAAAAAAAAGAAATTAAGTACAACCATAACAGTACACTTTAATGCGGATAAACTCATTCAAATACTACAGAAGATCAAAACATGCTCACAACATTTCTAAAGAATTCTTTGAAATCTTACCTGGTGCTTCATTTCTTCAAGCAAAATATTTCAATTTTCAGAAGCATCATTCAGGTAAAAGGATCTAACGTGGTTTCATGACAAGCTGGTTTTATTGTGACGAGTTACCATCGAGCAAGATTGAAAAAAAAAATTTCTGTAAAATGGTCTGGCAGTAAGTTGTGAAGACTTGTATGGCCCTCAGCCTAGAGTGATCAAAATAAGTTTCAAGTGTTTTTGTGGAAAAGACTCAGTTTTGACCGAGTTTGTGAAATAGAGAAAGATGCGAGGATTGAATCAAGTCAAGGAGATGAAAATTTCATCATTTAATGAAATATGTGGTGTGAAAGTCTAGGTGCAGTGGCACTTTAGCACTCTCTCTCTCTCTCTCTCTCTCTCTCTCTCTCTCTCTCTCTCTCTCTCTCTCTCTCTCTCTCTCTCTCTCTCTTTCTTTCTTTCTTTCCCTCTCTCTCTTTCTCTCTCTCTCTCTCTCTCTCTCTCTCTCTCTCTCTCTTTCTTTCTTTCTTTCTTTCTTTCTTTCCCTCTCTCTCTGTCTCTCTTTTTCTTTCCGTCTCTCTTTCTTTCTTTCTAACTCTTTCTCTCGCTCTCTCTTCCACTCTCTCTTTATATATTTCTTTCTGTATGCCTGCCTCTCTCGCTCTCGCTCTTCTCTCTCTTTCTCTCTCTCTCACTCTGTCTCTCTCTCTCTCTCTCTCCCAGCCCTCCTTCATTACTACGCACTTCAGCCCATCAGAGAGAGAAGTGAATATCCCAAGGAAAAAGCCTCTATAAAGACCATAAGTGAAGTGAAGGATTTCTGATCAACTTTGCAACACTCCATAGTTTTCACACAAGTTTTGCAATTTTTCTTTAAGTTTTCAAGACCGCGCATGACCGTATTATTAATTTTATCTTTACCATCAACCAATTTGGAGCGCTCAAGAAATGGGGGAGCGAAACATCTCAAACTTTGTTTTGGTTGCTCTTTACTAGAGTTTAAACTGGAAGACTGCAATGTTTACTTTGGATTGCAATTTTGTTTTTGCTAAATAACTTAATCTCTTAGTTGATTGCGATGGGTTTTTTTATGTGGTTTTTTTTTCTTCAAAAATCGCTTTAATTGCAGTAAAACTTTGCTTTACAGCTTTTATTTTTCAGACTTGGCTAAACTGACGTGCAATATTTGACCCTAGAGAGTTAAAATAAAGACCAGTGTTGAAAGTTGCATAGCAACTTTACGATGTATCGTAGCCCGTGACAAAAGCCTGAGCTGACAATCGTCGAAAAGTTACTCTACGTTCTACGATCATTAACAAGGATCAAAATATAACAGTTGGAAACATATTTATTATATAGAGACAGACGGATTGTGAGGTAAACTGTGTTGCTTTGAGTTTTTTTTCTTTCTGTATCTTTTTGCTGACGGAATGCATACTAAGAGGGAGGGTCCAAGCTGCAGGCTATTTCAGTTTGGTTAAGTTTAACTTAACTCAGCTCAGCGCGGATCAGGTTTACTCAACTCAACCCAATTCAGCTCAACTCAGCTCAACTCCGCTCAACCCAGCCTAATTCAGCTCAACTCAGCTCAGCTCAACTCAGCTTATTTTAACTAAGCTTAACTCAACCCAGCTCAACTCAACTCAACTCAGCTCAACTCAGCTTATTTTAACTAAGCTTAACTCAACCCAACCCAACTCAACTCAACTCAGCTCAACTCAGCTTATTTTAACTAAGCTTAACTCAACCCAGCTCAACTCAACTCAGTTCAGCTCATCTTAATTCAGCTCAACTCAGCTCAACTCGGCTTATCTTAACTAAGCTTAACTCAACCCAGCTCAACTCAACTCAGTTCAACTCATCTTATTGTAACTAAGCTTTTAACTCAACCCAAATCCCAACTCAACTCAACTCAGCTCAACTCAGCTTATTTTAACTAAGCTTAACTCAACCAATAGCCGAACTCAAGCTCCAGCTCAACTCGAGGAAAACGCTTATCTATAACTAAGCTTAACTTAACCGGCAGCCTTTGAACTCAACTCGCTCAACTCAAGTCAGTTCAACTCAAGTCGTCAGTTCAACTCAACTCAACTCAGTTCAACTCAGCTCAAGTCAGTTCAACTAACTCAAACCAGTTAAAGTCAGGCTAGACTCAACTGAGCTTAACTCTACCTACAGAGAGAAACACTGCAGCATCTCTTAACATAATAATACATTCAAGTTGTCTCCACACGCGTCTCTTGCACCAGAACAATTCTATTCTCCTGTCCCGGGTGTCCAACAGCAGCATCACGGTCTACTGGTCTAACCGATTACATCGGTTCTTGATCCCACACGGGTAGTATCGGTTTTCGATTCAAAAGATTTCAGTCGGTCTTCTCCTCACAAAAATCCGTAGATGTAGTCAGTGGTTTAAGAACAGATTGACAGACTTTTCGGTTTATATCCGTATGGACCTCACTTGAGATTCTTCTCCATCTTCCTTCATACGTTCACAATAGTAGGAGATTGCGTCCAATTCAGTTTTCTTGCCCACACCACCATCAACAGCTAAACCAGGTTTTGACGCTTGTGACAACGGCAACTGCAATGGTTATAGGCTCAGTCTTTCATAAGCTTTGGTCTTGAAGTTAAGATATTTGGTTATTATCGCATCTAGGATATTTTTGCATTGACGATATCAGGAGTTTAGCATCTATGAGTTTTTATTTGGTCCCAGTCTCATCAAAGTTAATGCACAAATTAATATTGACTTTTATGAATTTTCA
>JAWDGP010007233.1:0-14923 GCA_033675545.1 Elysia crispata | reverse complement strand
ATGTACAGGAGGAAAAAAGTTGTTAGGACTGACTGCAGTTAAATGTGCACTGATAAAAAAGAACATTATCAAAATGACTGGCCCTCAAAAAGGCGCAACTCATTGATATAGAGCAGTAGAAACAAAGCTAAAGATTTAAAACATTTTAAGAAAATGGGCAGCTCTAATGTTTGAACATAATACCAATACAATCGTATTAAAGAGCAGAACTCTTTTTTAATTTTCATATAACTTGTACAGAAACTATCTATAGTCTGGAAAAGCTTCCTTGAAGTGCCAGTTCGACCATAAATCCGAACAAACAGAAATTTATTAGTTTAAAAAGATGAGATGTCGGCCACAGATGATCTTCCTAAGAATTAACTTAATTATTAACTGGCACTCTTAGACCAAAGATTAATTAAAGGGATGAATAGGCCGAGTCAACCGTTTACGAATCCTTCTACACTAAAAACAGACAGCAGAAGCTAAATTTTGTTTGCATTTTCCACTTGCAAAGTCAAATATGCATCCTAATAAATATTACACTCAAAACCCTGTCTAGATCTAAATTTCTATACAATTCTTTGCAAGATTCCCAGGTGTAACGATCTAACTTAGATCTAGATCTATGTGTATTGCTCATTAAAACGCTAGAGAAAATTTTCCAAATCGTTTTCTAGATTGATTACATAACATTACAGATTGCACTTGAGAATAAGTTATAAGTACCGGGGACACAGAGAGAAGAGACTGGAAGTTTTCCGTTCAGCCTTAGCAACCAGTTCCTTTAGCGTTAGTCTAACTTCAATATTGTGTATGACATGCGGTGCATGTCTTTCTGTTTATGTGTCTCTCTCTCTCTCTCTCTCTCTCTCTCTCTCTCTCTCTCTCTCTCTCTCTCTCTCTCTCTCTCTCTCTCTCTCTCTCTTTCTTCCTCCCTCTCTCTCTCTCTTTCTCCCTCCCTCTCTCTCTCTCCCTCCCTCCCTCTCTCTCTCTCTCTCTCTCCCTCCCTCTCCCTCTCTCTCTCTCTCTCTCCCTCCCTCTCTCTCTCTCCCTCCCTCTCTCTCTCTCTCTCTCTCTCTTTCTCTCTCTCCCCACTTTAATTTCCTCATGTAGTAATATTGTTTTGCAAAAGCATCAAGGTACTGGTGAAATTTTAAAGAAAAGGACGATATCACCAGTAAACTGAAGTTCATGTTATTTTATACAGTTTCACTTGAGGCAGAGACACGCAGAAAGAGAGAGAACAGAGAGATAGATAGATAGATAGAGAGAGAGAGAGAGAGAGAGAGAGAGAGAGAGGGAGAGAGTGAAAGAGAGAGAGGGGGACAGAACGCTAGAGAGGAAGAAAGTGAGGAGATAGAGATAAGAGAGAAAAAGAGACGAAGACAAAGAGTAAGAATAAGAGAAAAGTGAGGAGAAAGAGAGAGAGGAGCGAAAGAGGGAAAGGAGAAAAGATGAGAATGAAAGAAGATTGAAAGGCAGAGAGAGAAAGAAAGAAAGAGAGAGAGAGATAGAGAGAGAGAAATATAATACGATAAGGAGAAGAGAGAGAAAGGGAGAGGGAGAAAGAAAGAAGATAGAGAAAAAAGAGAGTGAAAGATTGGGGAGAGAAAATGGGGGAAAAAGAGAGAGAGAGGGAGAGAGAGAGAGAGAGAGAGAGAGAGAGAGAGAGAGAGAGAGAGAGAGAGAGGGAGGGAGAAAGGAAAACGAGAGAAAGAGAAAAGAGAGGAAAGAAAGGAAGAAAGAGAAAGAGGTAGAAAAAGAGATAGTTTGAGATGAGACAGAGAAAGAGGGAAAGTAGAGAGAGAGGGAGAGATAACAAGAAGAGAGAAGAGAAGGAAATAAAGGAGAAAGAGAGAGAGAGAGAGAGAGAGAGAGAGATAGAGAGAGAGAGAGAGACTGAGAGAGAGAGACTGAGAGAGAGAGAGACTGAGAGAGAGAGAGAGAGAGAGAGAGAGAGAGAGAGAGAGAGAGAGAGAGACTGAGAGAGAGATAGTTTACCGACGATAGGCAAAAAATCATAGTCGGCATGAGATGAAACCTTTATATGCCAATCTAGGCATGGGGCGCCACAAACGCATTTCATGTATTACACGTGTTTTTGGTAATTTATTTTTTTAATAATAATTTTATCTGCTCATACCTTTGTAATGTCTAGATTTGATCTACATACTAATTGTTCGAAGGCAAGATAAACAATTCATTATTTTCCGTCTCCCAACAATAATTTTTACTCTAAAAACTTACTCGTAAGCTTAAGCCCAGGCTGTGTTTGGCAGTCGTTCAAGGGAAGTAACTCTCGCTGAAATTTATTAGGGATAACGTCTATTCCTATCTTGTTCCTAGAAAGTTTGCTGCGAAAACTAGACAGGGGAACAATCGACGAAAAATGTCGAAGTTCCCTAGTACAAAATAATAAAAATAGATCTAATTTTAGATGCTGTGGATATATTTAAGAATCATGGTCAAATGTCATTGTGTGGACTTGAGGAGGCGTATGTATTCATTAATAACCAGGGTCTTAAGCCGGGCTTACTTTAGATCTAAGAGTACAAGATCATGGCCGAGGCTTAAAACCCACACACGAGCCGCGATGTCCAAGCCCACAAACACCGGAAGTCTAGGATCTGGTTTGCTTTTCCTACGCGATTATCGACAGTCCAAACGCAAGAAACCTTGACCTTCTATCGATGTGGTGTTGTATCAGTTCTCTGGAAAAAGCCACACAATATCCCTGCTATGACAACCTGTTAAGTATAGAATACAAGCAGGATAGTCCGTTTACAGTTACAGATGGGGAAGACAACAGTTTACTTTGAAGAAATGCAAATTTAAGAAAAATAATCCTTACATCCTGTGGTCTAGAGCCATACAACTGCACTTGAGATTAGCAAACTTTACAACAATTACAGATATGTATCTCCTCCAGGGCCACACATAATGCAATTTTTAAATATATAGAACCTTGAGACATTGTGATTCTTCTCAAAACGTCATAAATATAGTTCTTAAACGATGAAGAGATCTCAAGCTAAAATGTATATCAAATTTTGGTGCAATCTTGCAACAACCCTCTTTTCATTTTATCTCTCCATGGGTGCCGATGACCCATGACAGATACAATGATTGTATTATGTAGTGAAATAGTGCTCTCCAATACGAAGTAAAAATCCCAAATGCTCAGACAATATTACACAGAAACAGAAATTTGAGGCCACGTATTTAAAAAAAAAAAAATTATATGGAATCCCTGGATTGCTCAAGCTCATAACGAAATTTTATTATAGATCTAGGCACAATCTTCATAACTTATGCAGGATAAATTAAGGCATGTTAACAAAAATGGCTTGGAAAACTTTTGGAAGTTTCTACAGTTTCCTTGTCGACAATTAGTAGATCTGGTCGGTATCTTAGATATAAAACAGCATAGAAATACGAAACGCATGGAAACGAAGCGGAGGTGATGTTAACATTCTCAGCCGCTAATCAGGAGGACAGCTGCTCTATACTGACCAATACAATTACCTCGACATTCCTGCTCAGGACGGCATGTTTTCTATGACGATTTTGTCTTTGTGCTGTAGAAAATAAAATTTCAATAACTTTTTTTTTCACTTTTTCAGTTTTTTCACTCCCATAAAAAAATTTTATATAACAATAATTTGTTTTTAAAGTTTCATTCGTTTTGAATATTGCAAACCGCTGAGGACAAGCTTTTTAAATGTTATTTGGTTCTCCATAACAAAATTGGCCCAAAAAAAAAAATAATTGGTGAACTAATTTTATTAAGAATATAGTGAGCTTTTAAGAGCATTTTTAGCCTAAATCCAAAAGTTTACTTTAATTTGTTTTTGCATCGCATGGGTCACTGACCTTGACAGATCAAAATTTCGGAAACTTCATCATTGTACACTGAGTGATTTTGGAGGAGACATTGGAGAAAGAAATCGAGGTTGCCTTATATATATATATATATATATTATATATATATATATATATATATATAGATAGATAGATAGATAGATAGATAGATAGATAGACAGACAGATAAATAGATAGATAGATAGATAGATAGATAGACAGACAGATAGCTATATAGATAGATAGATAGATAGATAGATAGATAGATAGATAGATAGATAGATAGATAGATAGATAAACAGATAGATAGATAGACAGATAGACAGACAGATAGATAGATAGATAGATAGATAGATAGATAGACAGATAGACAGATAGATAGATAGATAGATAGATAGATAGATTGATAGATAGATAGATAGATAGATAGATAGATAGATAGATAGATAGATAGATAGATAGATTGATAGATAGATAGATAGATAGATAGATAGATAGATTGATAGATAGATAGATAGATAGATTGATAGATAGATAGATAGATTGATAGATAGATAGATAGATAGATAGATAGATAGATTGATAGATAGATAGATAGATAGATAGATAGATAGATAGATAGATAGACAGATAGATAGATAGATAGATAGATTGATAGATAGATAGATAGATAGATAGATAGATAGATAGATAGATAGATTGATAGATAGATAGATAGATAGATAGATAGATAGATAGATAGATAGATTGATAGATAGATAGATAGATAGATAGATAGATAGATAGATTGATAGATAGATAGCAAAACAGAGCCGGACCACCAAGGTAAGCATCGCTATTCACTCTGAAATATGCGAAGATCTCTACGAGGTGAGGTGCAAAAAGTTGTGCTGCAACTAAGAAATCCAGGTGGCTGCAATAAAGTTTTGATCCTCATAATAACTGTATAATATGTCGAACCTACTCGGACCGTTAAACTAGACTGAACTAAGTCCACAATACTTTTCCTATACAGATACTGCAGTGTATAACATTACTGTGTTTTCCAAAGTGATTGTCTAGTTTCTTTTTAACCATACTCAGCCCAGCCTATGTCGGTAAAGCCGTATACCACTGTCTTATGAGGTTTTTTACAATTTCCACACCATGCTATTATTTTAGGCTTCGATCATGCTATATCAGATATTTTGCGTTAAATATCCTATACGTTGATGCAACACTTATTCCAATAAAAGCATAAACTTCTGAAGTAACAATACTATATTATAGTTGGATGGAGACCATGTAAAAACATTTCACTTCAATAATACGAGTCATTGCCACCTCTTAACACCCATTTTTTCTTAAAATTATTTAAACTCATCGCCCTTAACCAATGGCGTAAACAGTGATTAGAAGTTTGTCCATGACTTTCGACCTTTTTTTTTCTCTTTAATTTCACTAAGAAAATTGATTTCAAGGGAAGAAACATCAGGCCTTAAGAGGGAATACTTGAGTGGCTTGTGCCAGGAATCATGCCACTCACTGAGCACCACAGTGGGCCGTGCTCTACTCGCCCCAGTCAAGACCTAACCACCAGGGCATGAGCTCAATCTAGAGTCCAACTCCACCTCTTCTAGGTATTTCATTCAGCGAGAAAACAAAAGAACAAAAGTTCATAATGACTTTGGTCAACGTCTATCCAAAGACCTTCTGAATAAAAACCAGTTACTCCTCCTCCCCCGCCTTTACCCCCCATCATTTTCCGTTCTCGTGATCAAGTCTGGTTTTATCTCCGGCCGCAGGACATTTCTAATACGGTTCAACTATTCTTATCACGGCACGATTCTCTTGGTCATCTCTCTTTGTCTGTCCGTTTCTCTCTCTCCCTCCCCCCCCCTCTCTCTCTCTCTCTCTCTCTCTCTCTTAGTCTGTCCGTTTCTCTCTCTCCCTCCCCTCCTCTCTCTCTCTCTCTCTCTCTCTCTCTCTCTCTCTCTCTCTCTTTTTATGGGTCATTATACCTCTAGATAGCCCTCTATCCTGCTCGTTCAATATCTTATCTTGAATCTGCGTCTGTCCACTTGTCTCCACCTCATTTACACTTGCGCATTCCATTTATTTTCGCTTCCTCTGTCTCTGTCTCTGTCTCTCTCTCTCTCTGCCTCTCTTTTATGTGTCTCACTTTTACTCCGTCTCTCTCTTTTCCTGATTTACCGTTTCCCTTTTCTCTCTCTCTCTCTCTCTCTCTCTCTCTCTCTCTCTCTCTCTCTCTCTCTCTCTCTCTCTCTGCCTCTGCCTTTTCTATCTGTCTGTCTGTCTGCCTGTCTGTCTGTTTGTCTCTTTCTTTCTCTCTCTCTCTCTTTCTCTTAATTTGTTTGTCTGTATGACTCACTCTTTCTCTTTCTCTCTCTTTCTCTTTCTCCCTCCCTTACTCCTACATAACACAATTTGAACCGGTCTGCAAGTAGCCTCGAGTTCGAAAATAAACCTAAATCCAAGCCAGCCGATTGCCTTACCTTAAAAAAAAATCTGTTTGACTTTCTCGAAAAGGCACAGGAACCTCGCGTCTCTGGATTTATCGGCAAAATAAGTACTGACTTGGAGCAGCAATGACGCCACGGAATCTACTCTCCTGTCATCTCAATCTTGTTTTAAATAGCAGCTTAGGTTTCTACAGCTCAGCTTGGCCACTACTCGGTTCTCTAATTTATTCAAGGGGAAGGGGATGTGGTTGTTGGCTTATTGTATCTGGAAGCAGTTGCCTAGATCCATCTGATACTAAAATCTTTGACTCACTGTTCAAGAAAAAGTAGTAGAATTTCACTGCACTGAGACCAAAATACCTTTGATGTGTTCTGTAACAGCACTATTGTATGGTATCATGCTTTGAATTTCTCTCAGCTAAGCTAAGTTTTTGCTATCAACCCCCTATAAGTATTGAAAACTAAATGGTCTTCCACCAAATGTAATAGCGAGTTATGCAAACAATGACCCGTGATTGTGTTGAAAAAACATTGGCATTATTCAGTTGCGGGTTTATAATCCGCCCGCTTTACATACATCAGCGGCCGAGAGTCTCACACATGCTGCTTGAATTCTATGGTTTTATGCTAGTGACGTTTCGAAATAAAGTTACTACAGCTGTGGCATTTGTGATTTTTTTTTTCTAATCTTTTTTCATCATCTATAAATTTTTTACCACCATAGCCTCTCTTTTCCCCTTCATATTCAACGCATCTGAACTTTTGGTAAAAAAAAAAAAAAAAAAAACCAAACAAACTATCGACCCAATTTGTTAATGGATTAAAAGTAGGACAATTCTTAACGCAAGTTTTCACAGAGAAACTCTGCTTGGAAAAGACTGATAGTTATGAAAGCTTGAAGTTTTAACAGAGGGAATTAAATTCAATGGCCTTGAATGATTAAAATATTGCATATTGGAAACTCATCATTTTGTTGAGAAGAGTACAAAAAATGAAGTTTAAAAAGTTAGAAACTATACAAAATCAAGAAAAAAAAATAAACAAGCGAAACAATAACATTTAAAGACATTTTTTTTCAGCACGTTTAAATAGTGGTAATGCTTTGTGTATAGTCACCCGGCACATTAACTTCTGAAGCGCCACTAAATCTCAGCGTCTCCCAACAACACCATGGCTCTGGATAATTTTTTTAATATACAATGAGCCACCGATAATTTCTAGTAAAATATAATTAAAGTTAAAAATATAGAGGATTTGGTTGAAATATGTAGTAGCTATTTTGGTCAAGTTTAAGGGCTAAGGTAATAGAAGAAAAAAAAAACAGAACAAAATACTGGAACCGGACAAAAAATAGCAAAATCCCATCATTCCTGGATCCCACAATGCCCTACCTCCCAGCATGCAACAACAGTTGTTATTATTACTTCAAGTTGTTTTGAAAGCCGCTTCGACGGATGATGTGGCGCCCGGTTAGGCTGTCACGTGAAATGCATGTGATTCATTTAGGCGAATTCCTAATGGGTTTCTCCTTGCTTTATGAGCAATGTTTTTCCATCTTATCAGTGCGCATGCGCATGCACATTCAAACATGCGTTAAAAACCTACTGAATTTCTGAAGTTTAAAGTCTACGAGTTTGCTTGACAATTCAACCAAATTAATCATCTCTATTTTAACAGGTTTGAGTGAACCTGTCGCCACTTTTAAGGACAAGAAAGAAGCTTGTAAAAAAAACCTGTAAAAGAGGAACATTTCTAAAAATTAAGAACTTTAGGCATGCTGACATATCTACAACCAACCCACTGACCAGAAGGGATATGTTAAGCCAATATATCGGGACCTAATTTTTGGTAATACTTTTAATACTTAAACTCATTTAAAGCAGTCTAGAAACAGAGGAAGTCTGTTATTTCATGTTGAGGGAAACTGCGCGGACATTCCAAACTTACAACTCATTATTGAGATTCGCTAACTAAAGGAGAACATTTATATTTGTTTTTTACTTTGTTCTATATTAGCACGAAAGACGAAATTTTCCTCAATATAAATCTCAGGATTGCTTACAGAAGTTTTGTAGAGGCTTATTTAAGGTATCAGAGGAGATACTATACGAATATGTCTCATTAAAAAAGAAAATCGTGTTTACTTTTATTTCGTTTTCCTCGAAAGAAAGGTGCAACTATAAAAGACATGTGGCATAAAATATTGATAACAATACCTGAGAGAGGCTAGAGTTATTCTGGTAACCCAGTCTGCACACACGGCTCTAAGATCGGTTTTTAAGGTGATTCAATTTTCTGATGTATGGAGAGAGCGCACGCGATCTGCCTGTGAGCGGAGACGAATCGATCTGGAATTATGAATGGAGCCAAGCCTGGGACTGGGAAATTAATATGGGCACATGGATGGCCATTTAATGATACATGATTAAAAGATTAATTGATTTTTTTTCTCTTCTAGATGACCGGGGCATTGCAATTTTAGAGCGAATCGTATCGACTTTTAATAAATCATAACTTCATGACAGTGGGTGGCTATTCTAAGACTGCGTGGTTTTACGACGGTTCTCACTGGTGCTGCGTAGATCAAGGGTCTTGAGTGACAAAGACGTGTGATACTAGAGATATTTATGTCCTATATTGACTGAAACATTCTCACTGGTGCTGCGTAGATCAAGGGTCTTGAGTGACAAAGACGTGTGATACTAGAGATATTTATGTCCTATATTGACTGAAACATTCCCCACTGGTGCTGCGTAGATCAAGGGTCTTGAGTGACAAAGACGTGTGATACTAGAGATATTTATGTCCTATATTGACTGAAACATTCTCACTGGTGCCGCGTAGATCAAAGGTCTTGAGTGACAAAGACGTGTAATACTAGAGATATTTATGTCCTATATTGACTGAAACATTCTCACTGGTGCTGTGTAGATCAAAGGTCTTGAGTGACAAAGACGTGTAATACTAGAGATACTTATGTCATATTGACTGAAACATTCTCAGACTGAGCTCAACTCTTGCCACTAAGTCGGGCTGATCACGATTTTTACCAAAAATTCACTTTGTAGATTTAATGGATATGAAAGTTAGAGGTAGCATCGGATTATTTTTGTCGTTTGGAGTAATTAATTTCTTTAATAATTGCATTGCTGTCCTAAGAAGATAATGTAAAAGTACATGGTGAAATTGTTAAAGAACGATAAAAAGGATAAAAGGAACTATATTTTTTGGTAAATACATTACTAAAATAAACTAGTTTATAAGAAAAGGTATGTAGGTTTTACTAAATTCGTTATATTGAGAAAAATGGTAAAATAATCCGTTATGCTTGAAAACAGTACTGAGCTACAATATGAGTTTTTGGCTTTCTAATAGTCCAATGATTATAGATATTAGGTATTGTGCCTTGACAGTTTTATCGTTTACAGTATCGAGCAAAGACCTTTTTCAAGATCAGAACACTCTCTCTCTCTCTGTCTGTCTTTCTCTCTCTCTCTCTCTCTCTCTCTCTCTTTCTCTCTGATTCTCTCTTTCTCTCTCTCTCTCTCTCTCTCTCTTTTTTTCTGATTCTCTCTTTCTCTCTCTCCCTCTCTCTCTCTGTCTGTCTCTTTCTCTTTCCCTCTCTCTCACTCACTTGAATCATTTCCTATTATGTAAACAGGAGATGGTACGGTAGTTACAATTCTATCTTTACTTTTTCTCAAGTCCATGAAGATAGTAAAGAACGTTTTCGCTTTCCTTTTGATCGATTGCTTAAGGTGTAAATCAGTATTTGGAAAAAGTTAGGTGGTCAACCTGTTAGCTTTTACTCTTAGTAAAACAGTTCTTATGTCCACCTGAATAACGCCCAATCTTTTACACTTTTTTTTTTATTTTAATAAAGGAATTAGGTGGTTTTTATCTCAAATGATTGGTTCCATGTTTTGATAATTATTAGTGTATTTAACGCATTATTGGAAAGGAGATGAAAAGTTAGAGAGATTTATTATTCCATAGTTCGTTATGCTTACCTATGGGATGAAATTAAAGAAACCATTCAAACAACGATAGAGCCTGGAACAAACGGATCTAGACCGACGGATCTAAATATGAAAGTAATTGAAAATAAAGAAATTAGACTTTAAGTATAAAAAAGATAGCAATAAGACTGTCTAACATCTATCTTTCTGTCTATTATCTTACTACATCTCTCTTGTTCCTCCCAGGCGTTTGTTCTTGTATGAAACACCTGATGTGATATCAATGAGATGTAGAAATAATGAGTTTAAACTGTTGAGACTTCCCACGAGTAACCTCAACTCTGAACAGACTAGACTGGTCAGTTTCTTTCTCCATGTCAACTACCTGGAGCTCGATTCACATTTTGTTTCCATCTCTTACAAATTTTGTAAATGTTCAGGCAAAGAAAGAGTTAAAAGAAACAATTCCGTTACATGATCCTTTCCTATCCTGGTGAAAAAAGTTCAATACGAAAAAAAAGAAGAATGAAAAATTATTAAAAATAAATCTGAGTTGCAGAACTAATGTTTTTACCATTTTTACCGTTTCGAATTTACGTAGGGTTGAAAAATATCCGTATGTTGCACATCGACTTCATCGTACAAATATTGGAGAGTTATTCAGGTGGACTTCAGAAATGTTAAACTCATAGCATGAGATAACAAAGTCCACACCTAACTTTTTCCAAATAACTGATATGCACCTGAAAAATTGGTAAAAAATAAAGTTACACTTTATGCGCTTTCGAAATTATCTTGGGCAAAGGTTACAAAGACTGAAAGCATTATTTTCTAATTATATGATAAAAAAGTGATTAAAGTGAGAAAAGGAGAAAGAGACAGAGAGAGAGAGAGAGAGAGAGAGAGAGAGAGAGAGAGAGAGAGAGAGAGAGAGAGAGAGAGAGAGAGAGAGAGAGAGAGAGAGAGAGAGAGAGAGAGAGAGAGAGAAAGACAGAATGTGAGAGAGGGATAGAGAGAGAGAGAGAGAGAGAGAGAGAGAGAGAGAGAGAGAGAGAGAGAGAGAGAGAGAGAAAGACAGAATGTGAGAGAGGGATAGAGAGAGAGAGAGTTCTGAACTGGGAAAAGATCTTTGCTGGGCACAATAATGAAACAAATAAAAATTAAAAAAAAAACGTGGAGAAAAAAGTAATCTACAACCTTTGAATTATACGGAAGTTCAGAGCAGTTTTCAAACATTAACGATTGTTTCGACATTTCACTCAATATAACCAACTTCATAAAAATTATAATGTGAAATAATCTATCTATAGTTTTGTACGACTCAAAACTATAGCTCTTTTTATCCTCTCTCATATTCTCCCACATTTTTACCCTGCACTATTGCGTTTTGTTTTAAGAATAACAAAAGTGCATTTATTTTGAAAAATAGTCACTCCAAACGACGCGAATTTCTCTCTTTAAGATTTAAAAAGTCAATTTAATTTCTCTTCTTCTCCTCCTACCCACTAATTCTTTGACGTGCATTATTGGTAAAGATCGTGACCAGCCCGTCTTAAGGAGAGTTAAGCTCAGTCTGAGAAAGTTTCTGTCAACCCACGACATAAATATCTCTAGTATCACACGTGAGTGTCGCCCCAGACCGTTGACCTACGCGGCACCAATGAGAACCGGCGTAAAGCCGCGCAGTCTGAAAATAGCCACACACTGTCATCAAGTTATGATTAATTTAAATTCGATAGGGAGTCGCTGTAAAAATTCAATACCGCTGTCATGTAAGAAAAGAAAGAGTTAATCTTTTAATCATGTATCATTAAAAGCCCATCCATGTGCCCATATTAAT
The DNA here is from genome assembly GCA_033675545.1 of Elysia crispata. Taxonomy (NCBI): domain Eukaryota; kingdom Metazoa; phylum Mollusca; class Gastropoda; family Plakobranchidae; genus Elysia; species Elysia crispata. Next base: position 2,816 of record JAWDGP010007233.1, on the reverse strand, counting down.
TTCCCAGTCCCAGGCTTGGCTCCATTCATAATTCCAGATCGATTCGTCTCCGCTCACAGGCAGATCGCGTGCGCTCTCTCCATACATCAGAAAATTGAATCACCTCAAAAACCGATCTTAGAGCCGTGTGTGCAGACAGGGTTACCAGAATAACTCTAGCCTCTCTCAGGTATTGTTATGATTATTTAATTGCCCCACGTTTTTATAGTTACACCTTTCTTTCGGAAAAAGAAAAGCCAGAACTTCCTTCGTTAAGAACACAAATTTTTACAGCATGTTCTCCAGGTACCTTTTCAATTAATATTGATATGATTTCTCCAAGCAGTCTCGCAATTTTCTATTGTGACAGTCAAGAGTAAGAATAATTGCTGCAACATGTTGGGAGGTACAGCATAGTGGGAGATGTGAATGATTTCTTTTCTTTATTCATTTTGCACTGTTACGACGTTTCTTTTTCTACCTCAGACCTTATATGTGACCGAAATAACTACTACGTTTTCGGTGCGAATTTATTTATTTTTTTTTTTTAATGTAACTACTTACTAAAAAAAGAAGGGCTCCTTGCATAGTAAAAACAATATGGCTATACAGAGACATGGCATTCTAGGGAGACGCTGAGATTTAGTTGTGCTTCAGTGTACTGTATTACTAGACACAAAGCTTGGCCATTAGAAACTTGAATGAAACGTGCTGACTTTGTTCATGTAAGTCCCTACGTTAAAACTTCAAAATATCAAAATTTACAGGCTTTTTTTTCAAAGCAATTATTCCCTGTGACAACTTGCTTTGTTTAGAATTGTCCTAGTTTTATGTCAGGGTATTACTACCTATAGCTTTTCAGACAAAAATTCCTTTTACGCAACATAAAACTTAGGAGCTTTAGACATGGCTGAAGTTGATATGAGTTTGAACAAGTGGTTACCCTATTCTCATGTAGAACATAGGGCATAACCTAACATATTTAATGCCACCCAGCTTGGGCTCGGGTTTCAACCACGCAGTTTTATGATAATCTGGGCGTCTTCTCTTATTTGTCCTGCATTGCTAGCAAGAGAGTCGTCAATATGCTAGCCGGGTCGGCGTAAGATCTTATTCTACTGTAAGAAAATATTTTCCTGAAAATTAAATTTTAGATGAATTCATAGGATTTTAAGTTGTTCCATGACTTCATTTATTACAGGCCAGAGAAATAGTCCGGAACATGAATTATGGAAATGGAAAGAAACTCTAAACCAACCGCAATACACACAGTCAGAAATTTAAAGATTTCCAGACTGTTTAATTCTGAAGATCTTGTATCCAAAACAACTCATAGCAGCATGGTGTAAAGTCAGAGCTGCATTAAACAGGTATTCGCTGAGTGTTGTAAATATACAGGTTAGGCAGTAGCGCCGTGCACCGAAGGTCAAGTATTCGCTGAGTGTTGTAAATATACAGGTATGACAGTAGCGCTATGTACGAAGGTCCGGTATTCGCTGAATGTTGTAAATATACAGGTTAGACAGTACCGCTGTGTACGAAGGTCCGGTATTCGCTGAGTGTTGTAAATATACAGGTTAGGCAGTAGCGGGAGTGTTGTAAATATACCACAGGTTAGGCAGTAGCGCCGTGCTCCGAAGGTCCGGTAGTCGCTGAAGTGTTGTAAATATACAGGTTAGGCAGTACCGCTGTGCACGAAAGATCCGGTATTCGCTGAGTGTTGTAAATATACAGGTTAGAGCAGTACCGCTGTGTACCGAAGATCCGGTATTCGCTGAGTGTTGTAAATATACAGGTTAGGCAGTAGCGCCGTGCACCGAAGGTCCGGTATTCGCTGAGTGTTGTAAATATACAGGTTAGGCAGTAGCGCCGTGTACTAAGATCCGGTATTCGCTGAGTGTTGTAAATATACAGGTTAGGCAGTAGCGCCATGCACCGAAGGTCCGGTATTAGCTGAGTGTTGTAAATATACAGGTTAGGCAGTCGCGCTGTGTACTAAGGTCCGGTATTCGCTGAGTGTTGTAAATATACAGGTTAGGCAGTAGCGCCGTGCTCCGAAGGTCCGGTATTCGCTGAGTGTTGTAAATATACAGGTTAGGCAGTAGCGCCGTGCACCGAAGATCCAGTATTCGCTGAGTGTTGAAAACATACAGGTTAGGCAGTAGCGCTGTGTACTAAGGTCCGGTATTCGTTGAGTGTTGAAATTATACAGGTTAGGCAGTAGCGGAATTAATTTAGCGTAAATATACAGGTTAAGGCAGTAGCGCCGTGCACCGAAAGGAGTCCGGTAATCGCTGAGTGTTGTAAATATACAGGTTAGACAGCAGCACCGTGCACCGAAGGTCCGGTATTCGCTGAGTGTTGTAAATATACAGGTTAGGCAGTAGCGCCGTGCACCAAAGGTCCGGTATTCGCTGAGTGTTGTAAATATACAGGTTAGACAGCAGCACCGTGCACCGAAGGTCCGGTATTCGCTGAGTGTTGTAAATATACAGGTTAGGCAATAGCGCCGTGTACTAAGGTCCGGTACCCGCTGAGTGTTGTAAATATACAGGTTAGGCAGTAGCGCCTTGCACCGAAGGTCCGGTAGTCGCTGAGTGTTGTAAATATACAAGAGCGTTAGGCAGTCGCGCTGTGCACCGTAGATCCGGTATTCGCTGAGTGTTGTAAATATACAGGTTAGGCGGTAAGCGCCGTGCACTAAGGTCCGGTATTCGCTGAGTGTTGTAAATATACGGGTTAGGGCAGTAGCGGGAGTGTTGTAAATATACAGGTTAGGCAGTAGCGCCGTGCACCGAAAGGTCCGGTATTCGCTGAGTGTTGTAAATATACAGGTT
>JAWDGP010007232.1:0-15397 GCA_033675545.1 Elysia crispata | reverse complement strand
TACCAAAAGTAGAAGTCGTAGTATGTAGTAGCAGTAGTAGTAGTAGTAATGTCGTCAGTAGTAGTATGTCTCTAGTTGTTGTAGTTGTTGTTGTTGTTGTAGTTGTAGTTGTTGTAGTTGTAGTTGTAGTTGTTGTAGTTGTAGTTGTAGTTGTTGTTGTTGTAGTTGTAGTTGTAGTTGTAGTTGTTGTAGTTGTAGTTGTAGTTGTAGTTGTTGTAGTTGTAGTTGTAGTTGTAGTTGTTGTAGTTGTAGTTGTAGTTGTAGTTGTTGTAGTTGTTGTAGTTGTAGTTGTTGTAGTTGTAGTTGTAGTTGTAGTTGTTGTTGTTGTAGTTGTAGTTGTAGTTGTAGTGTTTTAGTTGTAGTTGTAGTTGTAGTTGTTGTAGTTGTAGTTGTAGTTGTAGTTGTTGTAGTTGTAGTTGTAGTTGTAGTTGTTGTAGTTGTAGTTGTAGTTGTAGTTGTTGTAGTTGTAGTTGTAGTTGTTGTAGTTGTAGTTGTACTTGTAGTTGTTGTAGTTGTAGTTGTAGTTGTAGTTGTTGTTGTTGTAGTTGTAGTTGTAGTTGTTGTAGTTGTAGTTGTAGTTGTAGTTGTAGTTGTTGTAGTTGTAGTTGTAGTTGTAGTTGTTGTAGTTGTAGTTGTAGTTGTAGTTGTTGTAGTTGTAGTTGTAGTTGTAGTTGTAGTTGTAGTTGTAGTTGTAGTTGTAGTTGTTGTAGTTGTAGTTGTAGTTGTTGTTGTAGTTGTAGTTGTAGTTGTAGTTGTAGTTGTAGTTGTAGTTGTAGTTGTAGTTGTAGTTGTTGTAGTTGTAGTTGTAGTTGTAGTTGTAGTTGTTGTAGTTGTAGTTGTTGTAGTTGTTGTAGTTGTAGTTGTTGTAGGTGTTTAATTGTAGTTGTAGTTGTAGTTGTTGTAGATGTAGTTGTAGTTGTAGTTGTTGTAGCTGTAGTTGTAGTTGTAGTTGTAGTTGTAGTTGTAGTTGTAGTTGTAGTTGTAGTTGTTGTTGTAGTTGTAGTTGTAGTTGTAGTTGTAGTTGTAGTTGTAGTTGTTGTAGTTGTAGTTGTAGTTGTTGTAGTTGTAGTTGTAGTTGTAGTTGTAGTTGTTGTAGTTGTAGTTGTAGTTGTAGTTGTAGTTGTAGTTGTAGTTGTAGTTGTAGTTGTTGTTGTTGTAGTTGTAGTTGTAGTTGTAGTTGTTGTAGTTGTAGTTGTAGTTGTAGTTGTTGTAGTTGTAGTTGTAGTTGTAGTTGTTGTAGTTGTAGTTGTAGTTGTAGTTGTAGTTGTAGTTGTAGTTGTTGTAGTTGTAGTTGTTGTTGTTGTAGTTGTAGTTGTAGTTGTTGTAGTTGTAGTTGTTGTAGTTGTTGTTTTTGTAGTTGTAGTTGTTGTAGTTGTAGTTGTAGTTGTTGTAGTTGTAGTTGTAGTTGTAGTTGTAGTTGTAGTTGTAGTTGTAGTTGTAGTTGTAGTTGTTGTAGTTGTAGTTGTAGTTGTAGTTGTTGTAGTTGTAGTTGTAGTTGTAGTTGTTGTAGTTGTAGTTGTAGTTGTAGTTGTTGTAGTTGTAGTTGTAGTTGTAGTTGTTCTAGTTGTAGTTGTAGTTGTAGTTGTTGTAGTTGTAGTTGTAGTTGTAGTTGTAGTTGTAGTTGTAGTTGTAGTTGTAGTTGTAGTTGTAGTTGTAGTTGTAGTTGTTGTAGTTGTAGTTGTAGTTGTAGTTGTAGTTGTAGTTGTAGTTGTAGTTGTTGTAGTTGTAGTTGTAGTTGTTGTTGTTGTTGTTGTTGTAGTTGTTGTAGTTGTAGTTGTTGTAGTTGTAGTTGTAGTTGTTGTAGTTGTAGTTGTAGTTGTAGTTGTAGTTGTTGTAGTTGTAGTTGTAGTTGTTGTAGTTGTAGTTGTAGTTGTAGTAGTTGTAGTTGTATTTGTAGTTGTAGTTGTTGTAGTTGTAGTTGTAGTTGTAGTTGTTGTAGTTGTAGTTGTAGTTGTAGTTCTAGTTGTAGTAGTTGTAGTTGTAATTCTTGCAGTTGTAGTTGTAGTTATAGTAATATTTGTATTTGTAGTTGCAGTTGTAGTTAAAGTTGTAGTTTTAGTTGTAGTAGATGTAGTTGTAGGTGTAGTTGTAGTTGTAGTAGTTGTAGTTGTAGTTAAAGTTGTAGTTGTTGTTGTAGTTGTAGTTGAAGTAGTTGTAGTTGTAATGTAGTTGTAGTTTTAGTTGTAGTTTTTGTTGTAGTTGTAGTTGTTGTTTTAGTAGTTGTAGTTTTAGTTGTAGTTTTTGTTGTAGTTGTAGTTGTTGTTTTAGTAGTTATAGTTGCAGTTGCAGTTGTAGTAGTTGTAGTTGTAGTTCTTATTATGTTTGTATTTGTAGTTGTTGTTGTAGTTGTTGTTGTAGTTGAAGTTGTATTTCTTTTTATGATTATAGTAGTTGTAGTTGTAGTTGTAGTAGTTGTAGTTGCAGTAGTTGTAGGTGTAGTTGTAGTTGTCTTTGTTGTAGTTAAAGTTGTAGTTGTAGTTATAGTAGTTGTAGATGTAGTTGTAGTTGTAGATGTAGGTGTAATTGTAATTGTATGAGTAATTACAGTAGTTGTAGTTGTTGTTGTAGTTGTAGTAGTTGTTGTTGTAGTTGTAGTAGTTGTAGTTGTAGTTAACGTAGTCGTAGTTGTAGTTCTAGTTGTAGTTGTTGTAGTTGTAGTTTTAGTTGTAGTTGTAGTTGTAGTTGTAGTTGTAGTTGTTGTAGTTGTAGTTGTTGTAGTTGTAGTTGTAGTTGTAGTTGTAGTTGTAGTTGTAGTTGTAGTTGTAGTTGTAGTTGTAGTTGTAGTTGTAGTTGTAGTTGTAGTTGTAGTTGTAGTTGTAGTTGTAGTTGTAGTTGTAGTTGTAGTTGTAGTTGTAGTTGTTGTAGTTGTAGTTGTAGTTGTAGTTGTAGTTGTTGTAGTTGTTGTTGTTGTAGTTGTAGTTGTTGTAGTTGTAGTTGTAGTTGTAGTTGTAGTTGTAGTTGTAGTTGTAGTTGTAGTTGTTGTAGTTGTAGTTGTAGTTGTAGTTGTAGTAGTTGTAGTTGTAGTTGTAGTTGTTGTAGTTGTAGTTGTAGTTGTAGTTGTAGTTGTAGTTGTTGTAAATTTAGTTGTAGTTGTAGTTGTAGTGATAGTTGTTGTAGTTGTAGTTGTAGTTGTAGTTGTAGTTGTTGTTGTAGTTGTAGTTGTAGTTGTAGTTGTAGTTGTAGTTGTTGTAGTTGTAGTTGTAGTTGTAGTTGTTGTAGTTGTAGTTGTAGTTGTAGTTGTTGTTGTTGTAGTTGTAGTTGTAGTTGTAGTTGTTGTAGTTGTAGTTGTAGTTGTAGTTGTAGTTGTAGTTGTAGTTGTTGTAGTTGTAGTTGTAGTTGTAGTTGTAGTTGTTGTAGTTGTAGTTGTTGTAGTTGTTGTAGTTGTAGTTGTAGTTGTTGTAGTTGTAGTTGTTGTTGTAGTTGTAGTTGTAGTTGTTGTAGTTGTAGTTGTTGTAGTTGTAGTTGTTGTTGTTGTTGTAGTTGTAGTTGTAGTTGTAGTTGTTGTAGTTGTAGTTGTAGTTGTAGTTGTTGTTGTTGTAGTTGTTGTAGTTGTTGTTGTAGTTGTAGTTGTAGTTGTAGTTGTAGTTGTTGTTGTTGTAGTTGTAGTTGTTGTTGTAGTTGTAGTTGTTGTAGTTGTAGTTGTAGTTGTTGTAGTTGTAGTTGTAGTTGTAGTTGTAGTTGTAGTTGTTGTAGTTGTAGTTGTAGTTGTAGTTGTTGTTGTTGTAGTTGTAGTTGTTGTTGTTGTAGTTGTAGTTGTAGTTGTAGTTGTAGTTGTAGTTGTAGTTGTAGTTGTTGTTGTTGTAGTTGTAGTTGTAGTTGTAGTTGTAGTTGTAGTTGTAGTTGTAGTTGTTGTAGTTGTAGTTGTAGTTGTAGTTGTAGTTGTAGTTGTAGTTGTAGTAGTTGTAGTTGTAGTTGTAGTTGTTGTAGTTGTAGTTGTAGTTGTTGTAGTTGTAGTTGTAGTTGTTGTTGTAGTTGTAGTTGTAGTTGTAGTTGTAGTTGTTGTTGTAGTTTTAGTTTTAGTTGTAGTTGTTGTAGTTGTAGTTGTAGTTGTAGTTGTAGTTGTAGTTGTAGTTGTAGTTGTATTTGTAGTTGTAGTTGTTGTAGTTGTAGTTGTAGTTGTAGTTGTAGTTGTTGTAGTTGTATTTGTAGTTGTAGTTGTTGTAGTTGTTGTTGTAGTTGTAGTTGTTGTAGTTGTAGTTGTAGTTGTAGTTGTAGTTGTAGTTGTAGTTGTAGTTGTAGTTGTAGTTGTTGTAGTTGTAGTTGTTGTAGTTGTAGTTGTAGTTGTAGTTGTAGTTGTAGTTGTTGTAGTTGTAGTTGTAGTTGTAGTTGTTGTAGTTGTAGTTGTAGTTGTAGTTGTAGTTGTAGTTGTAGTTGTAGTTTTAGTTGTAGTTGTAGTTGTAGTTGTAGTTGTTGTAGTTGTAGTTGTTGTAGTTGTAGTTGTAGTTGTTGTTGTTGTAGTTGTAGTTGTTGTAGTTGTAGTTGTTGTAGTTGTAATAGTTGTTGTAGTTGTATTTGTTGTAGTTGTTCTAGTTGTAGTTGTTGTATGTTTTGTAGTTGTAGTTGTTGGAGTTGTTGTTGTAGTTGTTGTTGTAGTTGTTGTAGTTGTAGTTGTTGTTGTTGTAGTTGTAGTTGTAGTTGTAGTTGTAGTTGTTGTAGTTGTAGTTGTAGTTGTTGTTGTAGTTGTAGTTGTAGTTGTAGTTGTAGTTGTAGTTGTAGTTGTAGTTGTAGTTGTAGTTGTAGTTGTAGTTGTAGTTGTAGTTGTAGTTGTTGTAGTTGTAGTTGTTGTAGTTGTGGTTGCTGTGGTCATGGTTGTTGATGGTGCAGGTATGTGCACTTGTAGTTGTAGTTGTAGTAGCAGTTGTTGTAGTTGTAGTTGTAGTTGTTGTAGTTGTAGTCATAGTTGTAGTTGTAGTTGTTGTAGTTGTAGTTGTAGTTGTAGTTGTAGTTGTAGTTGTAGTTGTAGTTGTACTGGTAGTTGTAGTTCTAATTGTAGTTGTTGTAGTTGTTGTAGTTGTAGTAGTTGTAGTTGTTGTAGCTCTAGTAGTTATAGTTGTTGTAGTTGTAGTTGTAGTTGTAGTTGTTGTAGTTATAGTTGTAGTTGTAGTTGTTTTAGTTGTAGTTGTAGTTGTAGTTGTAGTTGGTGGAGTACTAGTTGAAGTTGTAGTTGTTGTAGTTGTAGTTGTTGTATTTGTAGTTTTAGTTGTAGTTGTAGTTGTTGTAGTTTTAGTTGTAGTTGTAGTTGTTATAGTTATAGTTGTAGTAGTAGTTGTTGTAGTTGTAGTTGTAGTTGTAGGTGTAGTTGTAGTTGTAGTTGTAATTGTAAGTGTATTTGTAGTTGTAGTTGTAGTTGTAGTAGTTGTAGTTGTACTTGTAGTTGTTGTAGTTGTAGATTTAGTTGTAGTTTTTGTAGTTGTAGTTGTAGTTGTAGTTGTAGTTGTAGTTGTAATTGTAGTTGTAGTTGTTGTAGTTGAGGTTGTAGTTGTAGTTGTTGTAGTTGTAGTTGTTGTAATTGTAGTTGTAGTTGTAGTTGTTGTAATTGTAGTTGTAGTTGTAGTTGTTGTGGTTGTAGTTGTAGTTGTAGTTTTTGTAGTTCTAGTTGTAGTTGTTGTAGTTGTACTTGTAGTTGTAGTTGTAGTAGCAGTTGTTGTAGTTGTAGTTGTAGTTGTTGTAGTTGTAGTCATAGTTGTAGTTGTAGTTGTTGTAGTTGTAGTTGTATTTGTGATTGCAGTTGTATTTAAAGTTGTTGTAGTTGCAGTTGTAGTTGTAGTTGTAGTTTTATATATTTGTAGTTGTAGTTGTAGTTGTTGTAGTTGTAGTTGTAGTTGTAGTTGTTGTAGTTGTAGTTATAGTTGTAGTTGTTGTAGTTGTAGTTGTAGTTGTAGTTGTAGTTGTAGTTGTAGTTGTTGAAGTTGTAGTTGTAGTTGTTGTAGTTGTAGTTGTAATTGTAGTTGTTGCAGTTGTAGTGATAGTTGTAATTGTTGTAGTTGTACTTGTAATTGTAGTTTTAGTTTTTGTAGTTATAGTTGTAGTTGTAGTTCTTGTAGTTGTAGTTGTAATTGTAGTTGTTGTAGTTGTAGTTGTAGTTGTAGTTGAAGTTGTAGTTGTTGTTGTTGTAGTTGTAGTTGTAGTTGTAGTTGTCGTTGTCGTTGTAGTTGTAGTTGTTGTAGTTGTAGTGATAGTTTTAGTTGTAGTTGTAGTTTTTGTAGTTGTAGTTGTAGTTGTTGTAGTTGTAGTTGTAGTTGTAATTATTGTAGTTGTAGTTATAGTTGTAATTGTTGTAGTTGTAGTTGTAGTTGTAGTTTTAGTTTTTGTAGTTGTAGTTGTAGTTGCAGTTGTTGTAGTAGTAGTTGTAATTCTAGTTGTTGTAGTTGTAGTTGTAGTTGTAGTTGTTATAGTTGTAGTTCTAGTTGTAATTGTAGTTGTAGTTGTAGTTGTTGTAGTTGTAGTTGTAGTTGTAGTTGTTGTAGTTGTAGTTGTTGTAGTTGTAGTTGTAGTTGTAGTTGTAGTAGTTGTAGTTGTAGTTGTAGTTGTAGTTGTTCTTGTTGTAGTTGTAGTTGTAGTTGTTGTAGTTGTAGTTGTAGTTGTTGTAGTTGTAGTTGTATTTGTTGTAGTTGTTGTGGTTGTAGTTGTAGTAGTAGTTGTAGTTGTAGTTCTAATTGTAGTTGTTGTAGTTGTTGTAGTTGTAGTAGTTGTAGTTGTTGTAGCTCTAGTAGTTATAGTTGTTGTAGTTGTAGTTGTAGTTGTAGTTGTTTTAGTTGTAGTTGTAGTTGTAGTTGTAGTTGGTGGAGTACTAGTTGAAGTTGTAGTTGTTGTAGTTGTAGTTGTTGTATTTGTAGTTTTAGTTGTAGTTGTAGTTGTTGTAGTTTTAGTTGTAGTTGTAGTTGTTATAGTTATAGTTGTAGTAGTAGTTGTTGTAGTTGTAGTTGTAGTTGTAGGTGTAGTTGTAGTTGTAGTTGTAATTGTAAGTGTATTTGTAGTTGTAGTTGTAGTTGTAGTAGTTGTAGTTGTACTTGTAGTTGTTGTAGTTGTAGATTTAGTTGTAGTTTTTGTAGTTGTAGTTGTAGTTGTAGTTGTAGTTGTAATTGTAGTTGTAGTTGTTGTAGTTGAGGTTGTAGTTGTAGTTGTTGTAGTTGTAGTTGTTGTAATTGTAGTTGTAGTTGTAGTTGTTGTAATTGTAGTTGTAGTTGTAGTTGTTGTGGTTGTAGTTGTAGTTGTAGTTTTTGTAGTTCTAGTTGTAGTTGTTGTAGTTCTAGTTGTAGTTGTAGTTGTTGTAGTTATAGTTGTAGTTGTTGTAGTTGTAGTTGTAGTTGTAGTTAGTGTAGTTGTAGTTGTAGTTGTAGTTGTAGTTGTAGTTGTACTTGTAACTCTAGTTGTAGTTGTAGTTGTTGTAGTTGTTTTATTTGTAGTAGTTGTAATTGTTGTAGCTCTAGTAGTTGTAGTTGTTGTAGTTTTAGTTGTAGTTTTAGTTGTTGTAGTTGTAGTTGTAGTTGTAGTTGTTGTAGTTGTAGTTGTAGTTATAGTTGTTGTAGTTGTAGTAGTAGTTGTAGTTGTTGTAGTTGTAGTTGTAGTTGAAGTTGTAGTTGTTGTTGTAGTTGTAGTTGTAGTTGTAGTTGTAGTTGTCGTTGTCGTTGTAGTTGTAGTTGTTGTAGTTGTAGTGATAGTTTTAGTTGTAGTTGTAGATTTTGTAGTTGTAGTTGTAGTTGTTGTAGTTGTAGTTGTAGTTGTAATTATTGTAGTTGTAGTTATAGTTGTAATTGTTGTAGTTGTAGTTGTAGTTGTAGTTTTAGTTTTTGTAGTTGTAGTTGTAGTTGCAGTTGTTGTAGTAGTAGTTGTAATTCTAGTTGTTGTAGTTGTAGTTGTAGTTGTAGTTGTAGTTTTTGTAGTTGTAGTTGTTGTAATTGTAGTTGTAGTTGTAGTTGTTGGAGTTGTAGTTGCAGTTGTTGCAGTTGTAGTTTTAGTTATAGTTCTTGTAGTTGTAGTTGTAGTTGTAGTTGTAGTTGTTGTAGTTGTAGTTGTTGTAGTTGTTTTAGTTGTAGTTTTAGTTGTAGTTGTTGTAGTTGTATTTGTAGTTGTAGTTGTAGTTGTAGTATTTGTAGTTGTATTCATTGTAGTTGTAGATGTAGTAGTAGTTGTAGTTGTAGTTGTAGTTTGTAGTAGTAGTTGTAGTTGTTTTAGTTGTAGTTGAAGTTGTAGTTTTAGTAGTTTCAGTTGTAGTTGTAGTTTTATTTGTTGTTTTAGTTGTAGTTGTATTTCTACTTGTAAATGGAATAGTTTTAGTTTTAATTCTAGTTGTAGTTGTAGTTGTAGTTTTAGTTGTAGTTGTTGTAGTTTTAGTTGTAGTTGTAGTTGTTGTAGTTAAAGTTGTGGGTGTAGTTGTTGTGGTTGTAGTTGTTGTAGTTGAAGTTGTAGTTGTAGTTGTTGTAGTTGTAGTTGTAGTTATTGTAGTTGTAGTTGTAGTTGTAGTTGTAGTTGTTGTAGTTGTAGTAGTTGTAGTTGTTGTAGTTGTAGTTGTAGTTGTTGTAGTTGTAGTTGTAGTTGTAGTTGTAGTTGTAGTTGTAGTTGTAGTTGTAGTTGTAGTTGTAGTTGTAGTTGTAGTTGTAGTTGTAGTTGTTGTAGTTGTAGTTGTAGTTGTAGTTGTTGTAGTTGTAGTTGTTGTAGTTGTTGTTGTAGTTGTATTTGTAGTTGTAGTTGTAATTGTTGTAGTTTTAGTTGTAGTTGTAGTTGTAGTTGTTGTAGTTGTAGTTGTAGTTGTTGTTGTTGTAGTTGTTGTTGTTGTAGTTGTAGTTGTAGTTGTAGTTGTAGTTGTAGTTGTAGTTGTTGTTGTAGTTGTAGTTTTAGTAGTTGTAAATGTAGTTGTAGTAGTTGAAGTAGTATTTGTTGTTGTAAATGTAGTTGTAGTTGTAGTAGTTGTAGTTGTTGTAGTTGTAAGTGTAGTAGTTGTAGTTGTAGTAGTTTTTGTTGTAGTTGAAATTGTAGTTGTAGTTGTTTTAGTTCTAGTTGTAGTTGTTGTAGTTGTAGTTGTAGTTGTTGTAGTTGTAGTTATATTTATAGTTGTAGTTGTAGTTGTAGTTGTTCTAGTTGTAGTTGTAGTTGTAGTATTTGTAGTTGTAGTTGTATTTGTAGTTGTATTTGTAGTTGTAGTTGTAGTTGTAGTTGTTGTAGTTGTAGTTGTAGTTGTAGTTGTAGTTGTTATAGTTGTAGTTGTAGTATTTGTAGTTGTAGTTGTAGTTGTAGTTGTAGTTGTAGTTGTAGTTGTTGTAGTTGTAGTTGTAGTTGTAGTTGTAGTTGTAGTTGTAGTTGTAGTTGTTGTTGTTGTAGTTGTAGTTGTAGTTGTAGTTGTTGTAGTTGTAGTTGTAGTTGTAGTTGTTGTAGTTGTTGTAGTTGTAGTTGTAGTTGTAGTTGTAGTTGTAGTTGTAGTTGTAGTTGTTGTAGTTGTAGTTGTTGTAGTTGTAGTTGTTGTAGTTGTAGTTGTTGTAGTTGTAGTTGTAGTTGTAGTTGTTGTAGTTGTAGTTGTAGTTGTAGTTGTAGTTGTAGTTGTAGTTGTAGTTGTAGTTGTAGTTGTAGTTGTAGTTGTAGTTGTTGTAGTTGTAGTTGTTGTTGTAGTTGTAGTTGTAGTTGTTGTAGTTGTAGTTGTAGTTGTAGTTGTAGTTGTAGTTGTAGTTGTAGTTGTAGTTGTAGTTGTAGTTGTAGTTGTAGTTGTAGTTGTAGTTGTAGTTGTTGTAGTTGTAGTTGTAGTTGTAGTTGTTGTAGTTGTAGTTGTAGTTGTAGTTGTTGTAGTTGTAGTTGTAGTTGTTGTAGTTGTAGTTGTAGTTGTAGTTGTAGTTGTTGTAGTTGTAGTTGTTGTAGTTGTAGTTGTAGTAGTTGTAGTTGTAGTTGTAGTTGTTGTAGTTGTAGTTGTTGTAGTAGTTGTAGTAGTTGTTGTAGTTGTTGTAGTAGTTGTAGTTGTAGTATTTGTTGTAGTAGTTGTAGTTGTAGTAGTTGTTGTTGTAGTTGTAGTAGTTGTTGTTGTAGTTGTAGTAGTTGTTGTAGTTGTAGTAGTTGTTGTAGTTGTAGTAGTAGTTGTAGTTGTAGTTGTAGTTGTAGTTGTAGTTGTAGTTGTAGTTGTAGTTGTAGTTGTAGTTGTTGTAGTTGTATTTGTAGTTTTAGTTGTTGTAGGTGTAGTTGTAGTTGTAGTTGTAGTTGTAGTTGTTGTAGTTGTAATTGTAGTTGTAGTTGTAGTTGTAGTTATAGTTGTAGTTGTAGTTGTTGAAGTTGTAGTTGTAGTTGTAGTTGTTGTAGTTGTAGTTGTAGTTGTAGTTGTAGTTTTAGTTGTTGTAGTTGTAGTTGTAGTTGTAGTTGTAGTTGTTGTAGTTGTAGTTGTTGTATTTGTAGTTGTAGTTGTAGTTGTAGTTGTAGTTGTAGTTGTAGTTGTTGTAGTTGTAGTAGTTGTAGTTGTAGTTGTAGTTGTTGTTGTTGTTGTAGTTGTAGTTGTAGTTGTAGTTGTAGTTGTAGTTGTAGTTGTAGTTGTTGTAGTTGTAGTTGTAGTTGTAGTTGTTGTAGTTGTAGTTGTTGTAGTTGTAGTTGTAGTTGTAGTTGTAGTTGTAGTTGTAGTTGTAGTTGTAGTTGTAGTTGTAGTTGTAGTAGTTGTAGTTGTAGTTGTAGTTGTTGTAGTTGTTGTTGTAGTTGTAGTTGTAGTTGTTGTAGTTGTAGTTGTAGTTGTAGTTGTAGTTGTAGTTGTAGTTGTAGTTGTAGTTGTTGTAGTTGTAGTTGTAGTTGTAGTTGTTGTAGTTGTAGTTGTAGTTGTAGTTGTTATAGTTGTAGTTGTAGTTGTAGTTGTTGTAGTTGTAGTTGTAGTTGTAGTTGTAGTTGTAGTTTTAGTTGTAGTTGTCGTTGTTGTAGTTGTAGTTGTTGTAGTTGTAGTTGTTGTAGTTGTTGTAGTTTTAGTTGTTGTAGTTGTTGTAGTTTTTGTAGTTGTAGTTGTAGTTGTTGTAGTTGTTGTTGTTGTAGTTGTAGTTGTAGTTGTAGTTGTAGTTGTAGTTGTAGTTGTAGTTGTTGTAGTTGTAGTTGTAGTTGTAGTTGTAGTTGTAGTTGTAGTTGTTGTAGTTGTAGTTGTAGTTGTTGTAGTTGTAGTTGTAGTTGTTGTTGTTGTAGTTGTAGTTGTTGTAGTTGTAGTTGTAGTTGTTGTAGTTGTTGTAGTTGTAGTTGTAGTTGTAGTTGTAGTTGTAGTTGTAGTTGTTGTAGTTGTAGTTGTAGTTGTAGTTGTTGTAGTTGTAGTTGTAGTTGTAGTTGTAGTTGTAGTAGTTGTAGTTGTAGTTGTTGTTGTTGTTGTTGTTGTAGTTGTAGTTGTAGTTGTAGTTGTTGTAGTTGTTGTAGTTGTAGTTGTTGTAGTTGTAGTTGTAGTTGTAGTTGTTGTAGTTGTAGTTGTAGTTGTTGTAGTTGTAGTTGTAGTTGTAGTTGTTGTAGTAGTTGTAGTTGTTGTAGTTGTAGTAGTTGTAGTTGTTGTAGTTGTAGTTGTAGTTGTAGTTGTAGTTGTAGTTGTTGTAGTTGTAGTTGTAGTTGTAGTTGTAGTTGTTGTAGTTGTAGTTGTTGTTGTTGTAGTTGTTGTAGTTGTAGTAGTTGTAGTTGTAGTTGTAGTTGTAGTTGTAGTTGTAGTTGTTGTAGTTGTAGTTGTAGTTGTAGTTGTTGTAGTTGTAGTTGTAGTTGTTGTAGTTGTAGTTGTAGTTGTAGTTGTTGTAGTTGTAGTTGTAGTTGTTGTAGTTGTAGTTGTAGTTGTAGTTGTTGTAGTTGTAGTTGTAGTTGTAGTTGTTGTAGTTGTAGTTGTAGTTGTAGTTGTTGTAGTTGTAGTTGTAGTTGTAGTTGTAGTTGTTGTAGTTGTAGTTGTAGTTGTAGTTGTAGTTGTAGTTGTAGTTGTAGTTGTTGTAGTTGTAGTTGTAGTTGTAGTTGTAGTTGTAGTTGTAGTAGTTGTAGTTGTAGTTGTAGTTGTTGTAGTTGTAGTTGTAGTTGTAGTTGTAGTTGTTGTTGTTGTTGTAGTTGTAGTTGTAGTTGTAGTTGTTGTTGTTGTAGTTGTAGTTGTAGTTGTAGTTGTAGTTGTTGTAGTTGTAGTTGTAGTTGTAGTTGTTGTTGTTGTAGTTGTAGTTGTAGTTGTTGTAGTTGTAGTTGTAGTTGTAGTTGTTGTAGTTGTAGTTGTAGTTGTAGTTGTTGTAGTTGTAGTTGTAGTTGTAGTTGTTGTAGTTGTAGTTGTAGTTGTTGTAGTTGTAGTTGTTGTAGTTGTAGTTGTAGTTGTAGTTGTTGTAGTTGTAGTTGTAGTTGTTGTAGTTGTAGTTGTTGTTGTTGTAGTTGTAGTTGTAGTTGTAGTTGTAGTTGTAGTTGTTGTAGTTGTAGTTGTAGTTGTAGTTGTAGTTGTAGTTGTAGTTGTAGATGTAGTTGTAGTTGTAGTTGTCGTTGTTGTAGTTGTAGTTGTTGTAGTTTTAGTTGTAGTTGTAGTTATTGTAGTTGTAGTTGTTGTAGTTGTAGTTATAGTTGTAGTTGTTGTAGTTGTAGTTGTAGTTGTAGTTGTAGTTGTTGTAGTTGTAGTTATAGTTGTAGTTGTTGTAGTTGTAGTTGTAGTGGTTGTAGTTGTATTTGTAGTTGTAGTTGTAGTTGTAGTTGTAGTTGTAGTTGTAGTTGTAGTTGTAGTTGTAGTTGTAGTTGTAGGTGTAGTTGTAGTTGTAGTTGTAGTTGTAGTTGTTGTAGTTGTAGTTGTAGTTGTAGTTGTTGTAGTTGTAGTTGTAGTTGTAGTTGTTGTAGTTGTAGTTGTAGTTGTAGTTGTTGTAGTTGTAGTTGTAGTTGTAGTTGTAGTTGTAGTTGTAGTTGTTGTAGTTGTAGTTGTAGTTGTAGTTGTAGTTGTAGTTGTTGTTGTTGTAGTTGTAGTTGTAGTTGTTGTAGTTGTAGTTGTAGTTGTTGTAGTTGTAGTTGTAGTTGTTGTTGTTGTAGTTGTAGTTGTAGTTGTAGTTGTAGTTGTAGTTGTTGTTGTTGTAGTTGTAGTTGTAGTTGTAGTTGTTGTAGTTGTAGTTGTAGTTGTAGTTGTAGTTGTTGTAGTTGTAGTTGTAGTTGTAGTTGTAGTTGTAGTTGTAGTTGTTGTAGTTGTAGTTGTAGTTGTTGTAGTTGTAGTTGTAGTTGTACTTGTAGTTGTAGTTGTAGTTGTTGTAGTGGTAGTTGTAGTTGTAGTTGTAGTTGTTGTAGTTCTAGTTGTAGTTGTTGTAGTTGTAGTTGTTGTAGTTGTTGTAGTTGTTGTTGTAGTTGTTGTTGTTGTTGTTGTTGTAGTTGTTGTTGTAGTTGTTGTTGTAGTTGTTGTTATAGTTGTTGTTGTAGTTGTTGTTGCAGTTGTTGTTGTTGTAGTTGTAGTTGTTGTAGTTGTTGTAGTTGTTGTTGTAGTTGTTGTTGTAGTTGTTGTAGTTGTTGTAGTTGTAGTTGTTGTAGTTGTTGTAGTTGTAGTTGTAGTTGTAGTTGTAGTTGTAGTTGTAGTTGTAGTTGTAGTTGTAGTTGTAGTTGTAGTTGTAGTTGTAGTTGTAGTTGTAGTTGTAGTTGTAGTTGTAGTTGTTGTTGTTGTTGTTGTAGTTGTAGTTGTTGTAGTTGTAGTTGTAGTTGTTGTAGTTGTAGTTGTAGTTGTAGTTGTAGTTGTTGTAGTTGTAGTTGTAGTTGTTGTAGTTGTAGTTGTAGTTGTTGTAGTTGTAGTTGTTGTAGTTGTAGTTGTTGTTGTTGTAGTTGTAGTTGTTGTAGTTGTTGTAGTTGTAGTTGTAGTTGTAGTTGTTGTAGTTGTAGTTGTAGTTGTTGTAGTTGTAGTTGTAGTTGTAGTTGTTGTAGTTGTAGTTGTAGTTGTAGTTGTAGTTGTAGTTGTAGTTGTAGTTGTTGTAGTTGTAGTTGTAGTTGTAGTTGTAGTTGTAGTTCTAGTTGTTGTAGTTGTAGTTGTAGTTGTAGTTGTGGTTGTAGTTGTAGTTGTAGTTGTAGTTGTTGTAGTTGTAGTTGTAGTTGTAGTTGTTGTAGTTGTAGTTGTAGTTGTAGTTGTAGTTGTAGTTGTAGTTGTTGTAGTTGTAGTTGTAGTTGTTGTAGTTGTAGTTGTAGTTGTAGTTGTAGTTGTAGTTGTTGTAGTTGTAGTTGTAGTTGTAGTTGTAGTTGTAGTTGTAGTTGTTGTAGTTGTAGTTGTAGTTGTAGTTGTAGTAATTGTAGTTGTAGTTGTAGTTGTAGTTGTAGTTGTTGTAGTTGTAGTTGTAGTTGTTGTAGTTGTAGTTGTAGTTGTAGTTGTAGTTGTTGTAGTTTTAGTTGTAGTTGTTGTAGTTGTAGTTGTAGTTGTAGTTGTAGTTGTAGTTGTAGTTGTAGTTGTTGTAGTTGTAGTTGTAGTTGTAGTTGTAGTTGTAGTTGTAGTTGTAGTTGTTGTAGTTGTAGTTGTAGTTGTAGTTGTAGTTGTAGTTGTAGTTGTAGTTGTAGTTGTTGTTGTTGTAGTTGTAGTTGTTGTTGTTGTTGTAGTTGTAGTTGTAGTTGTAGTTGTAGTTGTAGTTGTTGTAGTTGTAGTTGTAGTTGTAGTTGTAGTTGTAGTTGTAGTTGTAGTTGTTGTAGTTGTAGTTGTAGTTGTAGTTGTAGTTGTTGTAGTTGTAGTTGTAGTTGTTGTAGTTGTAGTTGTAGTTGTAGTTGTTGTTGTTGTAGTTGTAGTTGTAGTTGTAGTTGTAGTTGTAGTTGTAGTTGTAGTTGTAGTTGTAGTTGTTGTAGTTGTAGTTGTAGTTGTAGTTGTAGTTGTAGTTGTAGTTGTAGTTGTTGTAGTTGTAGTTGTAGTTGTAGTTGTTGTAGTTGTAGTTGTAGTTGTAGTTGTAGTTGTTGTAGTTGTAGTTGTAGTTGTAGTTGTAGTTGTAGTTGTTGTAGTTGTAGTTGTAGTTGTAGTTGTAGTTGTAGTTGTTGTAGTTGTAGTTGTAGTTGTTGTAGTTGTAGTTGTAGTTGTAGTTGTTGTAGTTGTAGTTGTAGTTGTAGTTGTTGTAGTTGTAGTTGTAGTTGTAGTTGTAGTTGTAGTTGTTGTAGTTGTAGTTGTAGTTGTATTTGTAGTTGTAGTTGTAGTTTTTGTAGTTGTAGTTGTAGTTGTAGTTGTTGTAGTTGTAGTTGTAGTTGTAGTTGTAGTTGTAGTTGTAGTTGTAGTTGTAGTTGTTGTAGTTGTAGTTGTAGTTGTTGTAGTTGTAGTTGTTGTTGTTGTAGTTGTAGTTGTAGTTGTTGTAGTTGTAGTTGTAGTTGTAGTTGTTGTAGTTGTAGTTGTAGTTGTAGTTGTTGTAGTTGTAGTTGTAGTTGTAGTTGTAGTTGTTGTTGTTGTAGTTGTAGTTGTAGTTGTAGTTGTAGTTGTAGTTGTAGTTGTAGTTGTAGTTTTAGTTGTTGTAGTTGTAGTTGTAGTTATTATAGTTGT
>JAWDGP010007231.1:35000-54680 GCA_033675545.1 Elysia crispata | reverse complement strand
GATCTTGGGATGATAAATCTGGGACTCTCAAAACAGAACTTCAGGATAAATTATACAATCTTGAAAAAACCTTACTAGATAAAGTTTCTACAAACTTTCAGAAAATGAATGATAAACTATGTCAGCTTGAGTCTAAACTGTCCGCTATAGATAGTGACGCTATTCAACAAGAATCCTTAACAGCTATTCACCTCAGTAGGCGTACATTTCTCCAAGCTTCTAAACGCCTCGGAAAGAACGGAAGAAACACTAAACAGAACATACCTCGCTAACATCATTCAACACAAACAACACCAACTTCCAAAACAGTATCACGGACAGATACCAGGTGCTCTTTGATAACGTCACCTGAATATCGACGATTTGTTGGCTTTCCAGCAGCGAAATCGACCAGCAAAATTGAAAACAATTTGATCATTTTGAAAGATGACGTGGACCTCAGAATGCAACGACTTGAATCCAGCACTAATGAAAGCTCGTGAAAACCCAGCTTCACTGGAGAATATGATATCTGAACTAAACTCTACACTTGTTGATAATATTGAGTCTCGTATTCCGGATTATCCCGCGCTGAGAAATGTGAAGAAAAACACGCCTATTATCAACCATCAAACAAAACGCCTTACCCCGTGATTTATAAAAGTGAAATCCTGGGTGTGGATTCCCCAATCCTCTGTATTCACTGTAACTGAAGGCGGTGGGTGGATAATTGTCCAGAGACGATCCACAGGGGACGTTGATTTTTATCGAGACTGGGATATATACAAACGCGGCTTCGGCAATCTGGACACAGACTTTTGGCTCAGGAACGAGAATATCCACATCATCACGAGCAGTGGAGAGTATGAGCTGAGTGGAGCTCAGATATCAGGGTCAGTCAAGTTTGCCGTCTACGACCGGTTTTCTCTTGCTGGCGAGAGTGACAACTACCGTATCACTCTTGGTAAATACAGCGGGACAGCGGGAGGTGCTAACGCGGACACAATGGACAACAGTTTAGTATATGACAGAGATAATGATATTGTCTGGTAAAGAATTGCGCGGAGACCTACACAGGGGCCTAGTGGTATCATAGCTGTCACAATTCCAATCTGAATGGGAAGTGGCAAGCTGTTGATTACAAAGGACTCACTTGGTATAGTTTTACAACAGGTAACTGATCTCATTCTCGGAGATGAAAATCCGTAGAGTCAAGTAAGGAAAAAAATGTAACAAGGGTATTACTCGGCTATTGAGGTCAGTCTAAGTTTAGCAATCTTGACCAGTTTCCTCTTGGTGGCGAGAATGAAAACTACGCATCACTGTTAGGTCATGCATGGAACAGCTGTTGATTCCTTTCCCAAAATGAACATCAGCTTAGTACATATGACAGAGATCATGATTATAGCAGTAGAAGGAATTGAGGTAAGGAATACACAGGGGGCCTTTCCAAGCATTAAAAGAGAATAAATTGAATATTGTTAATATGGATATTCTGTTTTTGATAAAATCAACATCGCAGCTTAAAAAAACAGTTCTCGGAGTAAAACGTTGCATAGAATTCAAATTTACAGATTTCAAATTTTGTTTTAATTTTAAATATTTTTATCAACAGGGCGGATAAAAAAGAATCTCAACAGCTTAAGTCAATTTTAAATAGTTCCTTATTTATTTCATAACTGAGTGACATAGATTATTAACATGTGAAATCAGCTTATTCAGCATTTTCCAAATTTATCTTATGATCATATTAAACGCTTGTAAGAAGGACTTGAATCCGCATTAAATGTGTCTAAAGGTGCATTACCTTGCAGGAATTCATAACCGTGGTGGTATTTTTAGACAGTTACGTTTTCTATCTTCATTGTAAATACAAAACGAATGAGTTAATTATGAGAGGGAATTCGGTGCTAAAATATTTATGAGAAAAGTTTAGCAAAAGAAATGATTCTTGAGCAATTTATATTATGAAATATCAAATAGCAGTCTTGTAACAAGTATTACGTAAAAGTTAGATTTAACGCGCTTTTTAAAAGAAGACTGTAAGATGGGATATATAAAAAAGAATTGAAGTAATCAAAATTTTACCAATACAAATATGCTATGAGCTTGAATATGTCAAAAATATTTAACAAAAGAATAGATCGATTCCTATTCAGTTATATAAATTAAAAATGCTAAATACTCGAATTATTTCAGACATACATTGATACCGATTACTTCGATACTCTCCCTCTCATTCGTAATTTGCCAGGCTTCTCTATGTATCTTTCTGTCTGCGGTATGTCTGTCTATAGTTCTGATAGTTTATCAGACAATTATTCTATTTTTATATGAGTATCGGTCTGCCTGTCTGACCGATTATCTATCTGTTTGTCAGTCTGTGTTACTCTCTTTTTTCTGTGCGCGTTTTTTTTCTGTATTTCGTCTGTCTGTCTGTTTTTTTATATGACTGTCTGATTTTGTATCTGTCTGTCCTGTCTGTCTGTCTGTCTGTCTGTCCGCCTCCTCTCTCACTCTCTCTCTCTGTGTCTCTGTCTCTCTCTCTTCATAGTTCTTCGTGGTTTTTTCCTTTCTTCCTGCATCTTCCTCGTTATACCCAATTCTACACAGCACCTATTAATAACTGTAAAAAAACTTGTCTGTTATATTTGTTCTGAATATTTGTTTTGCTATTTGTTCGATGTTTTCTGGAGGACAGAGAACACTTTGATATCGACATGTTTTCTTGTATATAAGCATAATCAGAAAGCGTCCTATGTTTATTAGACGTTTATTCATTTTAGCCCCCCCCCCATTACACATGTGTAATAAGCATCTATAAGCGCATATATCTTAGGTCAACATTTTAGAAACTACATTTAAAAAACAACAACGACAATAAAACAAACAAAAAATGAGTAGCCCTGCAGCTTAACCAATGTCTTGATGAATTTGAGGAATGAGACATTCATTTCCACCATCAATGATAACTCATCCCCAGTAATACTCTTAGTGGTTTTGTGAAAAGTTTCTTAATGAGGCCATTAAAAGCTAATAGGTAATCCGTAACAGACAGTGGAGAAATTATTAAAACAGTGCCTTAGTCTAGCATTACTAGCATCCTGATTTATCTACTTATAGCTATAATTTTTACCAAGAAGATTCACCATCGCTCCATTTTTTTATCGAACTTCCGTTCTTTCATGACTAGTACGTATATCGTTTAGAGACCGACAAAGTTCCTTTTGTATAGTCGCAAACCCACTTCTGTATGTGTAATTCGTTACATCAGTTGTTAGTGAACAATGGTCTCTAGTTTTTGTGTAATTATTACTACATTTCCTATGGCTATCCATCTTTCCTTGTAGTTATGTTTCTAACAATGTCGACCTTAGATTCACAAGTATTAATTGTGTAATCAGAAGTATCTACTTTTTAACGTTACACAGTTTGATGGTTTATAGCCTTCCCACAGCATATACATTATCACAGCCCCCCCCCCCCCCCCTCCCCCCCCCCTCCCCCGGGCCGGATGTCATGACAAACAATGTGAACTCATTTTAAATTCAAAAGGATAATCTATATATTTATATTGAGCATATTTTTATATGTCTATGTTGAAAACACTTTGACATTTTTTAATGATTGTTCGATATCAACTGAACAAAAGGAATGAAACAGGAATAACAAAAGAATAGTATTAAGAAAAAAAGTTTTTAGGCCTAGTCCTAATGACTTAAAGCGTAATTCTAGTTTCCCGTGGAAATATTAAATCTTTATCTACTTGCACTAATTATTATGAAATATACTCGTTATATAATAATTCAGTGTCGAACTGTTTCCTGATTATATTTCTTTAATTGTGCCATCTATATTTGGCGTCATATACCATTAAGCTTTCTGTGTCTGATTTGTTTGTAAACAAAATTCATGCTTGATTTGAGAAACTGTAGACACCAGACTGACGGCAATCTCTGAAATTTACAAAATTAAAAAAAGAAGGAAAAAAACAACATTATTGATTATGATTGTCATCGATTTTTAGTATTTAGGAAAAACTAAAACTAATGTGTAGCTTATGAAAAACAAAACACAATCATACCTAGGCTTAATATTATTTTCAAATGTTGGAACGGACAATCAGTATTCATATAAAATTATGCGTTCGATAGATAGAAGATCAAGTTTCTGGAAGTTTACCGAGAGAGATGACTCATCTTTTGGATGGCTCGGGATGGAGATTTGAACAATGATGCGAATTAAGGAAGGGGGGGTGGTGGGAATTTGAGAAAAAAAAGCAAAGATGGAAAAAATCAGTTAATAATTCATGACACTGATACTCCTATTCCGGCTTTTACTATTGATATCAGTAAATAAAACGTAAAAAAAATGTCTCCTTTACTATCAAAATCGTCTATAGAAAAGACAACATGTTATGAATTTTGATAATATTGAATAGAGAACGGAAAAAGAAGGCAAGGGGAGAGGGGTTCGCTTTAAGATTAATAATCATTTTAGAAAAAGACATGTCTCTGTGTTGTTAGGAAGGACTATATCAAGCAGTAAAAAAACAAACAAAAAACAGCTCACTGTTTCACATGCATAATTGTTCAGTTTCCATTAAAACTAGCAACACAAGAAAGAAATAAAGCTGTCTTTTTATCATCCCACTGTAATGATTACCATTCTGAATTATCATGTACGTTATGTTTCTACATTTCAGAATTTTTCAAAATTATTGAGTTACAAAAATATTGTTTATTCACTTGTTTTTTACGCAATCTTTTTCACTTCTGTCTAGCAATCTGGCTAAAATAATCGCAGCACAGGAACGCCGAAAGAAAAAACTCATTTTTTTCCAGAACAGTAATAAGGGAAACTCAACGTAGGATCTAAGGTATAATCACAGTTACAGCCCTTGTCTTGTTTACAATTACGGTGGTAACCAAAATTAAAAGAATTCCTTAAAATGAAAGTTTTGCACAGAGTAATTTTAATCCTATTTTCTTTAGCTTACTGCACGTGGATAACGAAAGGTAAGATAACAAAAACTAAAAAAGCAAACAAAAAAAATTATGAAGATCACGGTGGCCTAGTAATGAGCCTGGTTGGTCTTGACTTGCCCAGACGGTGAACTCACATAGACTGGGGGTTCGATACCCTTACATGTCATTTACGGTTTTCTCTCTTGAGGCAAATCTACTTTTATGTTTTTTGCTGTTCTTCTTTTTTATTATCTTACTTTATCTAATAGCCGCCTGGGTGTAAAAGAATAGTCAAACTTAGCATCACAATAAGAGAGGCCGCGATTTATCAATATTAAAGAAAGGTAATCATACATAAATCTTTTTGGCTACGATAAAGAACTTGACCTTACGCATTTTACCGGTGCAAAATACTGTCAAACGCACGAAACAAATTCTATCGCAATCTTTTTTCCCGAAAATTTCTAATATAAATCTACACATAGATGGTTCTTTATCTTCAGTTTAAAACTAGTTTGGTTATGTTTTATATAGGAGCAAGTACACTGGTATGGACTACTTTTATTTCTCTCTCTCCTCTTTTCTCTCCCTCTCTCTTGCTCTTGCTCTTCCTTCCTTTCTTCTTCCAAACTTCTTTTCATTTCCCTTTGTGGTCTTTTTCACTACCTCTTTGTTTATCCCTTACCGTAACTTTTACTACCCAACCCTCGTCCCATACAGGTTTGTATACAGAGAAATATATAAAAAAAACTATCAAAAGAAAGGCGCCTATTAAAAGTCACTTGTTCATGCATAACAAAAATCGAGGCTAAAAAAGTAGCAAACTATTCTAACTAAAGTTTAAGGATTTTTCGACGCTTGAAGAATGAATAACCTAAAATTTGTTAGTTTAGTTGACAAATCGTTGTAATGACAAACAGTAGATCCTAGGTTCGATCCTAAGTCGAATCATCTATTGAACGAGTTGGATTCTCTCTAATGAATCACTGTCTCCGAATAAGAATCTTTCTGAAACTTGAAAGAGTAATAATACTCCAAAAACACCAAGCGGGATCTAGTGAACGTGGCGTGTACATTGAAGCTTGATCATAAGGAAATGTATACGACAATAACTTATTGGAACCGATATCACATGTGGCTTCAATGTGAAAAAATGAAATTATAGGATTATCACAGAGATCCACATAAGGCAGTACCTTTGCTTATACTGTCAGAAAAAGAGATTAATCTCACAAAACTAAAATAGGAATCACACTGCTCATTTGAAAAATGATAAAGTGTTTAACTTCGTCAAGTACTTTAAAAAATAGCATATCTAAACACCAAATCTGTTCTCAGAGTTTATACCTTTTTACAAACATAAAACAGCTTGTCTCTTGACACACTATGATTCTTAAATGTTTAGAATCACAAAAAGTCTATTTTGACACATCATTCTAAATTAAGACGCATAAACCTTAAATTAGCCCTTACTAAGTAAAAACCATACGAGTTATATCAAGCTCAAATGCAAATGTTTTTAAATAAGATAACAAAAATGTCTATAGTCTAATTATGTTATTTTTCAGTTTTGTCATATTTACCGTGTTTACTCAATATAGTGAAACAGTTTACCTATTCTGGACTTTTCCAATAAATTAAAAGAACTTTAAAGCTATGTAAGAATTCGTAAATTATATAATTTAATTAAAAAGAAAAAACGATAAGAAGAATAAGTCTGTTCGTTACAAAGTCAGTAAATCTCACTACTATTTTATATAAAAAGAAGCAGAGAAAAAACATACAAGAGGAAAAGAATATATAGCAACAGTTAGAAAACGAGAAACTGAAGCTAGAGAGACAGCATGAAACATACTGAAAGGGATAGATATACAAAGTACAGAGAGAGAGAGAGAGAGAGAGAGAGAGAGAGAGAGAGAAAGAAAGAAAGAAAGAAAGACAGAGAGAGAGAGTACATAGGCACAGGCAAAAGAATAGACAAAGATAATGCTTGAGCGAAATAGAGAAGAAGAAAAAGAATACTTATGAGCGCGGAAGGTAAAAACATCAACCGACCTAATTATCTACAAAAGACCTACATAAGAATGAGAAAATGATGAAGAGGGGGGAAAAGGACACTTGACTCGAAACAGGATACTTGAATGTAAATATTGCTAAAAATGGATGCACATTTAACTTAAGTTGTTATTCTAAAGACTGGGATACACTCTTGAGTGTTTGAAAGATATCGAAGTTAATCCGTGTTAAACATTTCTTTCAGGTACAACAATTATACATTGCTTGCATAAGCGTTTCAGGTCGTTTTGATCCAAATGCTTCTAAACTGCAAATGAATGCACTCTCGCTGGAGAATATAATGATTTTTTGAAGTTACTTATTCTTGTTTTTCATTCGTTCTATCTCTCTTTCTCTGCCTCTCTTTACCTATTACATTCCCGCTCCCCCCTCTCCTATCAGCCTCTCCTTCTCTCTATCTCTCTTGAATGTTTATTTTCGCCTCACATACCATATTTCTAATCTACGCTTTTAAAAAAAAAACTCAACATATTTTATCAACGGAGAGCATTCCTTACTCAATTTTTATGCTTTTGCTTATCTTTAACGAGTGTCTATATTTAAAACCTGCGTGGGAAAGTAAAAGGATATCAGTAAATCTGTCACAGTATCTTTATAAAAGAAGGAAATACACAGCGTGATAATAAGACAAGCAGGTCTTTATCCAAGAACGTCATCTCACGAAAGGCTGTAGAGAAATTTGATCGACTTATTCACTTCAGCGTGCACTTTCTTCTCAGCCTCATAGAACACACGTATTTTTAAGATGTCTATCTTTGGTGCCAAAGCAACGGCTTTGCTGCTAACTCTCATTGTCGGCACAAAACAAGGTGCAGGTAATACACTAATTAGTTTTCACAACTTTTGTTTCGAATATTGATGATTTTGATACAAAATAATTTTCCTATTTGTAGTCTTAAAAAGTAGTTAGTTCTGGCTTCAATATATTTAAACAGATTATTCTATAAGACTTTTTCATAAGTGTGAAAACATCAACCAATTAGCAGTAGTAGTAGCAGCAGCAGCAGCAGCAGTAGTAGTAGTAGTAGTAGTAGTAGTAGTAGTAGTAGTAGTAGTAGTAGTAGTAGCAGCAGCAGTAATAGTAATAGTAGTTCTGGTAATAGTAGTAGTAGTAGTAGTAGTAGTAGTAGTAGCAGTAGTATTAGTAGTAGTAGTAGTAGTAGTAGTAGTAGTAGTAGTAATAGTAGTAGTAGTAGTAGTAGTAGTAGTAGTAGTAATAGTAGTGGTAGTAGTAGTAGTAGTTGTAGTAGTAGTATTAAATAGTAGTAGTAGTAGTAGTAGTAGTAGTAGTAGTAGTATTAGTAGTAGTAGTAGTAGTAGTAGTAGTAGTAGTAGTAGTAGTAGTAGTAGTAGTAGTAGTAGTTGAAGTAGCAGTGGTGGTAGTAGCAGTAGTAATAGTAGTAGTAGTAGTAGTAGTAGTAGTAGTAGTAGTAGTAGTAGCAGCAGTAGTAGTAGTAGTAGTAGTAGTAGTAGTAGTAGTAGTAGTAGTAGTAGTAGTAGTAGTAGTAGTAGTAGTAGTAGTAGTAGTAGTAGTAGTAGTAGTAGTAGTAGAAGAAATAGTAGTAGTAGTAGTAGTAGTAGTAGTAGTAATACAAGTTATATTTAACAATTTATTCACCTTCTGAGTAAAATATAAGTGCTTAATACATATCGTCTCAATGCATTCAAAACGAGCATTTATACCGAAACATTTCTTTTTTTAGTGAAAGTTCCTTGATTGAGTCAGAAAATGTAAATCGCAATAAAGATGAAATTGGAAAAAAAAAAAAACTGTGCATGCATATTTTTCGATAGATGGCAAACGATAACATTTTCCTTTATGGTCAGCGTATTTTCTGATTGAACTGACCGTGTTATTGTGATTCGTAGAAATTAGTAGAGCCTTAATCTTTGTACTGTTAGGGAATAGCAAATGGAAACAGTAAGAATAAAAATATAAACAAATGATGATTTGATAATTGCAATTTGATATCTTTTGCTCTCTCTCTCTCTCTCTTTCTCTCTAGGCGTCGACTTTACTCTCTCTAGACCAAAATGGAAGTCATCGACTTCGAGTGTTCCTTGTGGTGTCCTGCGCTGTGAAGCCGGCAGTCCCAGCTTCAATGGTGACAACTCTCGCACCATCAGGAATATGACTGTCTTTAAAACACAAACATCAGGGCCAGGAAGGATCAGCAACGGTAACAGCAATCCCAGAGATCTTACAGTCCTGGCGTCGGTGTCTCCTACGCAGTCCAAGCTTGATCAGGTCTCTGATGGCAGGAAGGTCTCTGGACTTCTCAAAGATGGACAGGCAAAACTCAGGGTAGAACTGTTGAAAGACGCAGACTGTTCAGCAGAATATATCTGTCAGGTTCAAGAGGTGGACACTGATGGTAAAGAGCTGGTTACTTTATTCCGTTTGTTACAGCCACAAGATCAAAACCTTGATAATATTCATGAGACACGGCTGACATCGTCAATATGTGTGAGACATCTTTCTTTGTTACAAGGTCTGGATGTCAAACTTGCAGTGATGGAAAAAACCTCTGAAAGGCTTGAAACAAAACTGAACTCTCTCGAAACAGAATTTCAGGACAAGATAATAAATCTGGAACGATCCATGCAAGATAAAGTTTCTACAAACTTTCAGAAAATGAATGATAAACTATGTCAGCTTGAGTCTAAACTGTCCGCTATAGATAGTGACGCCATTCAACAAAAAGTCCTCACAGCAATTCAGAGTCGAGTAGATGTACTTTTCTCGAAACTTCTAAACGCCTCGGAAAGAACGGAAAAAACACTTAACGGAACAGCCACACTTGTAACATCATTCAGCACAAACAACACCAATTTCCAAAACAGTATTATGGACAGATACCAGATCCTCTCTGATAACGTCACCACAGATGTCGACGATTTGTTAACACGCGGCAGAAATCTGACCAGGAAGATTGAAAACAATTTGATCATTTTGAAAGATGACGTGGACCTCAGAATGCAACGACTTGAATCCAGCACTAATGAAAGCGTCGTGAAAAGCTTAGCTTCACTGGAGACTATGACATCTGAGCTAAACTCTTCACTTATTGGCAACATCGAGTTTGTCTTAGTTAAATTATTCATGCCACAGAGATGCGAGAAAAACACACAATTCCTTAATCTTCCGTTTAAAACCCCTTATCCCGTGATTTATAAAAGTGAAAGCCGAGGTGTAGATTCACCAATCCTCTGTGATACTGTAACTGAAGGCGGCGGATGGATAATTATCCAGAGACGATCCACAGGGAACGTTGATTTTTATCGAGACTGGGATACATACAAACGCGGCTTCGGCAATCTGGACACAGACTTTTGGCTCGGGAACGAGAATATCCACATCATCACGAGCAGTGGAGAGTATGAGCTGAGGGTGGAGCTCAGATATCAGGGTCAGTCCAAGTTTGCCGTCTACGACCGGTTTTCTCTTGCTGGCGAGAGTGACAATTACCGCATCTCTCTTGGAAAGTACAGTGGGACAGCTGGAAATTCTTTAGGTGGACACAATGGACAACAGTTTAGTACATTTGACAAAGATAATGATGATAACTCTGGTGGGAGTTGCGCGAAGACCTACACAGGGGCCTGGTGGTATAAAAAATGTTATGACTCCAATCTGAATGGGAAGTGGCAAGCTGGTCGTGAGAAAGGACTCAATTGGTGGGGTTTTACAAGCGGTAACTCAGCCTCATTCTCGGAGATGAAAATCCGAAGAGTCAAGTAGTGAAATATAATTTGTAAAGAGGGTTGAGCTCAGATTTAGGGGTCACTCTCAGTTTGCCCTTTCTACCAGTTTTCCGTTGGTGGCGAGAGTGACAACTACGCCAGATTCTTTGACCACAATGGACAACAGTTTAATACATACGACAGAGATAATGATTAGTAGGAATTAAAGGAAGGAATACAAAGGGGCCTGATCAAGCAGTAAAAACAAAATTGTAATGAATATCATTGGTACGAATTATCTGTTTTTGAAAAAATCAAAATCACAGCTAACAAAAAAATGGACTTCTAGGAGTAAAACGTCGCATATAGAATTAGTTCTTTATTCAAAATAAAGTTGTCTTAATTTAGATTATAAATATGTGTAATCAACTTATTCTGTACTTTCCAAATTTATATTAAGACCCTTTTAAAAGCTTAATAGAAGGACTTGGATCCTCACAAAATATGTCTAAAGGTGGCTTATCTTGCAAGAGTTGATAGCTGCGCATGTACTTAAATACACAAATTTCGGATACTACTATTAGCATAACAGTAGTGGTATTTTTAGACGTATGGTTTTCAACCTTTCTTTTATATAAATACAAAACGAATGACTTAATTTTGCGGGGAAATCAAAGTAATGAAAACATTTATGAGAAAAGTTTTAAAATTGATCCTTGAGTAATTTATATTTTGAAATATCAAATAGTTGTCTTGCAAAAAGTATTACGTTAAGATTTAGATTCAACACGGATTTGTACAGAATACTTTTAGATGGGAAATGAAAAAAGAATTGAAGCAAATAAGAATTTATAGCCTAAAATATACTATGGACTTGAATATATCAAAAACATTTAACAAAAGAATAATTTGATTCTAATTCAGTTATATAGATTTAAAAAAATTGATAAATACTCGAATTATTTCAGCCAGCTTTGCTGATACTGATTACTTCGATACTCTCCTTCTCATTCCTTACTTTCCCAGGCTTCTGTCTGCCGGTATGTCTATCTATAGCTGTAATAGTTAATTAAAAAATTGTTTTAATTATATGTGTGTATCGGTCTGCCTGTCTGACCGTCTATCTGTTTTTCTGTCAGTCTGTCTGTTTGTCTGTCTGTCTGTCTGTCTGCCTGTCTCTCTCTCTCTCTCTCTCTCTCTCTCTTCATAGTTCTTTGTGGATTTTCCTTTCTTCCTGCATCTTCCTCGTTATACTTAATTGATCACAACCTATTAATAGCTGTACAACTTGTTTGTCTTATTTGCTTTGAATAATTGTTTTACTTTTTGTTCGATGTTTTCTGGCGGACAGAGAAGACTTTAAAATGTCATGTTTTCTTGTATATAAGCATAGTCAGAAATAAAATACCAGTTTTCATTAGACGTTTGTTCCTTTTAGCCCGCCCTGGAACATGTATAACCAGCATCTATAAGCGCGTATATCTTAGGTCAACATTTAGAATCTCACTGATTAAAAAACAACAATAAAACAAAAAAAAATGGTAGCTGCAGCTGATCCAATGTCTTGATCTATTCAATGAATAAGACATTCATTTCCACATAAAACCTATAACTCATCCCCAATAATATTTTTAAAGCATGGTAGAAAAGTTTCTTAATGAGCCATTACCAGTTAATAGGTAATCCGTAACAGACTGTGGAGTAATAATGAAAACAGTGCCTTGGTCTAGCATTACGAACATCAGGTTTTAACTGCTTATAGCACCATCGTTATAACTTAAAGTTTTGGTAAGTCTGTTTTCGTGTTGAAATCTTAAATCTTAGGTGCTTGTACATTATGAAATATACTCATTATATAATAATTCATTGTTGTTGCTTTTTTATTTCTCATATTTCTTCATTGTGGCATCTATATCTGGCGTCATACCCACATTAACATTTCTATGTATGTTGTGTTTGTACACGAATTATCATGCTTGATTTGAGAAAATGTAGATACCATACTTAAGAGGTTAGCTGGAAAAAAATGGAAGCTCAAATAAATGCTTATTGATTCAGTCTCGACACAATAAATAAAGTCTACATCACTTTTGAATAAAGTATTTGATCAGTCTCACTGTAATGATTACCATTTCAAATTATCATGTATGTTATGTTTC
The DNA here is from genome assembly GCA_033675545.1 of Elysia crispata. Classification (NCBI taxonomy): domain Eukaryota; kingdom Metazoa; phylum Mollusca; class Gastropoda; family Plakobranchidae; genus Elysia; species Elysia crispata. Next base: position 41,815 of record JAWDGP010007231.1, on the reverse strand, counting down.
TACATTACAGAATTTTTCAAAGTTGTCCGGTACGAGGAAGTCGTTTTCAAGTAGTCTTTCACATGTCTTTCTGGCAATCTGGCTAAGAAAGTTTCAGCACAGGGACCTCGACAGAAAAATATTTTTTTTTCACTTGTAAGGGAAGTTCAATGCAGGATGTAAGGTATAATCACAGTTATAGCCCTTTTTCTGGTTTACAACCATGTGGCAACCAAATATTATTTTAAAGTCAGCTATAAAATGGTTGTATTGTACTCAATAATTTTGAGACGCTTTTTTCTTTAGCTTATTACACATTGACAAAGAAAGGTAGGATTTAAAAAAAAATTAAAGAAAACAAAGAAAAGAACAAAAAAGCAAAAAAAACAAAAAAAACAAAAAAAAAAAACAAAACAAAAACAAAACAATAAAAATCTTATTAGTCAAAATTAGCATCGAAATGTAAAGAGACTTCGCTTCATTAATATTTCACAGAAAGGTGATAAAAATGGAAAAATCGAAATTAATTTTATTCAGAAAATAAACACCCATTCATTGGTACAATAAATGTTGCATTAATGACGATCTTGAATTTAAATTATGCACTGCAGTATAATGTAAAATGTGCATAATTCTAAATAATAGAAGAGATATACTGAAAACAAAAGAACTTCTATTTTACCATCAAACAGGGATCTTTTAGGCTACGGTACATAACTCGATCTTACGCAGTTTACCGCTGCAAAATACTGTTAAACGCATGAAAGCAAATTTCATCGGAATCATTTTACATAAAATTAAAAAAAAAATTCTGATGTAGATCTACACATGGATGCCTCTTTATCTTCAGTTTAAAACAAGTTTGATTATGTTTTATACAGGAGGAAGTACACTGGTATCGTCTATTTTTATTTCCTTCTCTCGTTCTTCCCTATTCTCTTTCTTTTTCTTGCTTTTCCTGTTCCTTTCTTCTCCTCAACCTTCTTTCAATTTTGTTTTTGTTTTTTTCTCCCTCCCACTTTCTTTATCCCTTACCATAACTTTCACTACCCAACCATAGTCCTATAAAGTTGTCAAACAGACAACTATAAAAATGTTAAAAGAAAGAGAAAGAAGTGAGTGAGTGAGAGCGAGAGAGAGAGAGAGAGAGAGAGAGAGAGAGAGAGAGAGAGAGAGAGAGAGAGAGAGAGAGAGAGAGAGAGAGAGAGGGAGGGAGGTGGAGGGAGCGGGCTCCAGATAGTTCAGTTGATAAAACATTGTTCTGACAAACTGGAGATCCAAGGTTCAACCCTAAGTCGAATCATCTATTGATAGAGTTTGATCATATCAAATTGTATGCTGTCTCCGAATAAGAATCTTTCTGAAACTTGAAAGAGTACTATTGCTCCAAAAACACCAGGCGGGATCTAATGAACGTGGCGTGTACATTGAAGCTTGATCATAAGGAAATGTATACGACAATAACTTATTGGAACTGATATCACATGTGGCTTCAATGTGAAAAAAAGTAGCGAATCCGGGATTGCCATAGAGGACCAGATAAGGCAGCACAGTGCTGACACTTTCATACTTCGAGATTAACCTTACAAAACTTAAAAGACGCTTTACAATTGAGAAATTGTAAAGTTTTCATGCTGTAAAGCTCTTTATAAAAAAAAAATAGAAAAAATGGAAGTAAGTGCGCGACGAATAACTTTGAATGTAAGCGTCTATCTTCAGTTACTGATATCGTTCCCACAGTGTGAACGACAATTATGCCACTTTGAGGCTTGAATAGGTAAAAAGTATGACGTCAGTTTTAATTCTCATCAACACAAGGACAGTAGAAAGCAGGTTTTGTCAGCTCTAATTCAGTGTAATTGTCCTATTAAGTACTGAGTTTTACTTGCTTTACGTATTATTTCTTCAGAGCTGATCTGTACTACCATTCTGCCATAGTAATAATAGCACTAGTGGTAGTAGTAGTGGTGATGGTGGTAGTAGTAGTAGTAGTGGTGGTGGTGGTAGTAGTAGTAGTAGTGGTAGTAGTGGTGGTGGTGGTGGTAGTAGTAGTAGTAGTAGTAGTAGTAGTAGTAGTAGTAGTAGTAGTAGTAGTAGTAGTAGTAGTAGTAGTAGTAGTAGTAGTAGTAGTAGTAGTAGTAGTAGTAGTAGTAGTAGTAGTAGTGGTAGTAGTAGTAGTAGTGGTAGTAGTAGTAGTAGTAGTAGTAGTAGTAGTAGTAGTAGTAGTAGTAGTAGTAGTAGTAGTAGTAGTAGTAGTAGTAGTAGTAGTAGTAGTAGTAGTAGTAGTAGTAGTAGTAGTAGTAGTAGTAGCTGTAATAGTAGGCATAGCTGTAGTGATAGATAAGTGTTTATCGAAATGAAACCAAGAAAAAGTTTCCATAAAATCTTATTTAATTATCAGAATATCTATCTACATACCAGTTAAATTCAAGTAGTTCTTTTTTTTTTAATAAAAATGTGTCAATAAGTAGATATTCCGCAACAATGAAAACAAAAAAAACAAAAAAGAGCAACAAAACCATAACGCCCCCCCCCCCCCCCCAAAAAAAAAAAAAAAAAAAAAAAATATATATATATAAACAATATTTAAACTTTTTTTTTCGCCAATTCTGTGCCTATGGTAATTTGGGTAACTTACACAACCAAATGATATTTAGTCCTCCCGAGGCTTAACAGAGAGAGAGAGAGAGAGAGAGAGAGAGAGAGAGAGAGAGAGAGAGAGAGAGAGAGAGAGAGAGAGGAACAGACAGACAGAGAGACAGAAAGAGGAACAGACAGACAGAAAGTTAGAGAGACAGAGAGAAATAGAGAGACAGAGAGAGACAAAGAAAGAGACAGAGAGAGAGACAAAGAAAGAGACAGAGAGAGACAAAGAAAGAGACAGAGAGAGAGACAAAGAAAGAGACAGAGAGAGACAAAGAGACAGAGAGAGACAGAATTATATGGAGAGAGACCGAGAGAGAGAAAGAGACAGAGAGACAGAGAGAGACAGAGAAGAGACAGAAAGAGAGAAAGAGAGAGAGTGTGAGAGAGACAGGGAGACAGAGAGTGAGAAAGAGACAAAGAAAGAGAGAGAGTGAGAGAGAGTTTAAGAAAGACAGAGAGAGAGAGAGAGTGAGAGAGATGAGAGAGAAATAGTGTGCCACACTTACAAAATCCCGAGCCATGATTGGAAATTCGATACAAAACTCAGGAGGAGATTTCTGCATCTGTTAACAACTTAGACTTGAATGCAAGAAAGCAAACAAGACAATAAGCGAGGATCTCTAAGCTCCATAGAGACAAGGCTTTTTCGCTCGCTTGCGATTACGCAAACTAAACAATAAGCGAGTCTCTCTCTCTCTCTCTCTCTCTCTCTCTCTCTCTCTCAGTCTCAAGGCGCTGGGATTGAAACGCAACTACTTAGGCGTGGATTAAGCTGTTGAGCGAGAGAGAAGAAATGAACAGTGCTACATGCGTTAGGTTAGATAATGAAATTGGATTCTCTCCCTCCCTCTTTCATCTCTCTCACAATAATTCTCCATTTACCCCTCTCTCTCTATCTTGGCCTTTCTTGATTTGCACTTATCATTCTCTCTCACCCAGCATGTCGCTTTGTTTTTCGGTTCTTATTTTGTCACAGATTTCCTTGTCCTCTCTCTCTTGCAACCTTTATTTCCGCCCCTTGCCTGATCTTCCGATGCCAATCTCTCTCTCTCTCTCCCTCTCTCTCTCTCTCTCTGACTTACTCTCTCTCACACACACACTCTCTCTCTTTTTTTTATCTCACTGCCTCTCAAATCTGTTTATCATAATCTCCGTCTGGCTTACGTTCCCTACCTTTGCTCCACTCGCCACCACCAGTCAGCTGCATCGTGTTATAACAGATACCAGAATGTTGTATTTAAGAAAGCCAACATATCCTCCGTCGCTTTTACGTAAACATTTTTTCATCCAGAAATGACAAGTTCTCGACGAAAAATTATCTTGAAATCTTAGCAGAGCCAAATACTTTTTTCCATGCCATGTTTTTTTTAAACCAATGATTAAACTGGGTAAAGACAGACACATCCTGGTTGTAAAGTTTCGTTTGACAGATATGAGAGCTTCTCCTGGGTAAACATTTTACCAGGTATAACCTTGTATAATATTTATTAACTGCTTGCATAAACATTTCAGTTCTCTCACACACTAAAGAAGGATAATAGTTTTTTTTTTCATTATCTATTTTCTACGCTGGTTCATATTGTAAATAGCTCTCTGATATCATCTCACATATCTTTCAGCAATAATTTTAATCTATATTTTTAATTCTTTCTTTATATTTGCGCATAAAATACATTTTTAAATTACGAGAAGACAATGTAATATATATATATATATATATATATATATATATATACATATTATTTATTTTTCAACTTTTAATTTTATTTTTTTTTCATTTGTTATTTAAATGCATGCTTATTCATTTTTTTCCTTTCCTTTTTTCCCAACTTCACCGTAGTTTTATTCTCTGTCTTTTTTCCGTTTTCTTCCATCACTGCTCTTTCTTCCATCCCATTTCAATTTCACGAAAAAAAAAATAAAAAAAAACAAAACCCTCCCTCATCATTACTGTTTTTTTTCTCTTGCTTGTTCACTCTTAATGGCATTCATCAAGCCTTTATTCATCATGATATCCATCTATGGTATCAATATAAGGCTTGGTTTCTGCTCCTGTACCCTCTCTAGACGATACGCCTTTGAAGGCCGCAATTAGAGCGTAAATCAGCGACCTAATCTTCTCATGCATTCTACCCCCTCTCGGTCCAACTCAAACTCACTCCCCCAGGAGGCAATTTGTTGTAGCTTTTACAACCACTTTGCTTATATGGTTACGGTCAAACTTAAAAAAAAAGCGATGTTTATAATAAATTCGAGCCCAAACCTCTTAAATACAAGCCCTACGTTCTACAGACTGAGCTATCTATACGTCTCCAAGCATGAACTAAGTTAACTCACACTGTATCTTCCCACATGCTTTACTCACCATATTTTTACAATAAAAAAAATTTAAAAAAATAATAAAAATAAAACCACTGTGTGCTTTCCTGGATACATTCAATTGGATCGTACAGCCGCACTAACATCAAACTAATTAAATGTAAACGCTAGCATCCTTACATAATGTAAACTCATCTCTTCTCTAAGCTTACAAAAATAGGTCCCTTGTCTGTTTCCATTATACCCAAGAAGGAGCACACCGTGATATAGCCTTGATAGCAATCCATCAAAAATCCTGCTAAGCATGTTTTTTATCGTTTATAATAAAAACGTTCTATTTCTTACGGTTTTTCTTGTCAGCGCACATTCATCTTTCAATTCAAATTTCATTTGCCACTCTCTCCCTCCTCTCTCTTATATGTTTATATCGCGTTTAATTCCTTTATCAGTTTTTGGGTTTCTTGTTCTCCTTAATGAGTTTCTAAATTTAAAACCTGCGTGGGAAAGTTAAAATTATCTGGTGAGTCCTGTAGAGTATCTATATAAAAGAGTGAAACACACAACGTGATCAGACGACGAGCGACTCTTGGTACGGAAAACTTACCTCACCAGAGGCTGTAGAGAAATCTAATTGAATTCTTCATTTCAGCATACAAAACTTCGGAGACTCAGAGAAATCTTTTAATATGCCTATCTTCGGTGTCATAGTCACAGCATTGTTGCTAACTCTCATGGTCGGGACAAGTCAAAGTGCAGGTAACACAATTATCAATGTTCGTTACTTTTTTTTCTTCAAATTTTTAATAATAAAAAACCGTTCCAATTTGATTTTTTCCTTAATTTTCACAATTGCACATATAATAATTAGTTCAAAAACATTTATTGTTTTAAAACTTAGTTTTGTTTTCTAAACTTTTTTTTGTAATTACCATAATGGACATTGAAACTATTTAGCATATTTGTCTTTTTGATCTTTATTTATTTATTTGTTTCTTTACTATTTTCTAAACTCATACTTTAATTACTATTAGCATAATTTGATTTGTAAGTGTTTCTCTGATTTTATTGATAATAGTTTATGTAAACGTAGAACTTGATTAGGAAAAAAAATGTACAGTGAAGCTTTCAAATTCTTAACCCGTTTACTTTTTCTTTTACTCTTTCATGAGAAAATAGATATAGCAAAGAATGCCCAGAGGTACACTTATAGTTTACCAATAAAATGCATAGATAATAAAATAGAAACCAAGGTTATAACTATGTTGAAAAGTTTATACCGAAAAGTTAAGTGTTTAAAATGTACGGAATATAAAAAAAAGGATCTGCTTGATTCTTCGGGAACCTGTGTATGTTAAATTGTTTATTCCTTTACAAACTCAGAGTTCCTCACTACGCTTAAGTTCTTGTTATTTAGATTTTTATAAGTATTTTTTTTCTAGGGATTAGATTTTTTCAAATATTTTCCCCCATAATCTTGATAATGTAGTTATTAATTAATAGTTCAAGTGTTTTTTGTGAGTTGTTTCCATTTCTTTTGATGGACTGTCGAATAGTATGAAAACAAGAAGTTCACAATGAAAAAAGTTTTACTGAAGTGTTCCAGTAAACCCTTTCAATTTCTCTATCGGCTGCAACCTTTCTTTCTCTCTAATTTTCTCTCTCTATCCTCCTTTCGCATCCCCTTTACAAACTCATTCTTTTTGTCTCACTTTATGTGACTTCTTTCTGCCTGACTACATATACTGTGTGTAAACATATTTTGCCACAAGTCACGGCGTGTCATTCGCGATACGTCAGTTTGACGCGGGTAGGTCTTCCGACTATAAGGAAGGATGAAAATATTTCCAAAACTCGTGTTTTTCTTCTTTATC
>JAWDGP010007231.1:27500-32500 GCA_033675545.1 Elysia crispata | reverse complement strand
CTTGTGGTGTCTTGCTGTGTGAAACGGACAGTCTCGGATTCAATGGCAATAACTCTGGTTCCATCACAGCAATGATTATCTTCAAAACACAGTCATCAGGACCAGGAAGGATCAGCAACAGTAACAGCAATCCCAGAGATTTTAAAATCGTGGCGTCAATGTCTCCCACACAGTCCAAGCTTGATCAGATCTCTGATGGAAGGAAGATCTCTGGTCTTCTCAAGGATGGACAGGCAACTCTTAGAGTAGAACTGAGGAAACACGCCGATTGCTCAGCTGAATATATCTGTCAGGTTCAAGAGGTGGACAACGATGGTAAAGAGCTGGTAACTTCATCCCGTTTGCTACAGCCACAAGATCAAAACCTTGATAATACTTATGAGACAAGTCTGAAATCGTCGCTATTAGTGAGACTTCTTTCTTTGATACAAGGTCTAGATGTTAAACTCGCAGTGATGGAGAAAACCTTTGAAAGGCTTGAAGACAAATTGAACTCCCTCGAGAGATTCTGGGATGATAAATCTGGGACTTTCAAAGCAGAACTTCAGGATAAAATATATAATCTTGAAAAAACCTTAGAAGATAAAGTTACTACAAATTTTCAGAAAATGAATGATAAACTATGTCAGCTTGAGTCTAAACTGTCCGCTATAGATAGTGACGCCATTCAACAAGAAGTCCTAAACACAATTCAGAGTCAAGTAGATGTACATTTCTCGAAACTTCTAAACACCTCTGAAAGAACGGCAAAAACCCTTAACAGAACAGCCACACTTGTAACATCATTCAACACAAACAACACCAACTTCCAAAACAGTATCATGGACAGATACCAGGTCCTCTTTGATAACGTCACCACAGATGTCGACGATTTGTTAACTCGCGGCAGAAATCTGACCATGAAGATTGAAAACAATTTGATCATTTTGAAAGATGACGTGGACCTCAGAATGCAACGACTTGAATCCAGCACTAATGAAAGCGTCGTGAAAAGCTTAGCTTCACTGGAGACTGTGATATCTGAACTAAACTCTTCACTTGTTGATAATATTGAGTCTCTAATGATAGGATTATCCATGCCTGAGAAATGTCAGAAAAACACGCCTATTATCAACCATCCAAACAAAACGCCTTACCCCGTGATTTATAAAAGTGAAATCCTAGGTGTGGATTCCCCAATCCTCTGTGATACTGTAACTGAAGGCGGTGGGTGGATAATTATCCAGAGACGATCCACAGGGGACGTTGATTTTTATCGAGACTGGGATACATACAAACGCGGCTTCGGCAATCTGGACACAGACTTTTGGCTCGGGAACGAGAATATCCACATCATCACGAGCAGTGGAGAGTATGAGCTGAGGGTGGAGCTCAGATATCAGGGTCAGTCCAAGTTTGCCGTCTACGACCGGTTTTCTCTTGCTGGCGAGAGTGACAACTACCGCATCTCTCTAGGGAAGTACAGTGGAATAGCTGGAAATGCCTTAGGTTTAGGAGGACACAATGGACAACAGTTTACTACATTTGACAGAGACAATGATAAAAAATCTGGTGAGAATTGCGCGAAGATCTACACAGGCGCCTGGTGGTATAATGCTTGTCACAGTTGTAATCTGAATGGGAAGTGGCAAGCTGTTGATTACAAAGGACTCACTTGGTATAGTTTTACAACAGGTAACCCAGTCTCATTCTCGGAGATGAAAATTCGTAGAGTCAAGTAAAGAAAAAAATTGTAACAAGGGTATTACTCGGCTATCGGGGTCAGTCTAAGTTAGCAATCTTGACCAGTTTTCTCTTGGTTGCGAATACCGCATCACTGTTGGGTCCTACATGGAACAGCTGATGATTTCTTGACCAAAATGAACATCAGTTTAGTACATATGACAGAGATCATGATTATAGCAGTAGAAGGAATTGAGGGAAGGAATATAAAGGGGCCTTGCCAAACAGTAAAGAGAAGATTTTATTGAATATTGTTGAAATGGATTTTTGTTTTTGAGGAAATCAACATCGTAGCTTAAAAAACAAAGGAGCTCTGGGAGTAAAACTTTGCATATAGAATTCAAATCTTCATACTACCAATTTTCTTTAATTTTTAATATTTTTAGCAACGGGGCGGATAAAAAAGAATCTAACGATAGCTTAGGTCCAGTCTCTAATAGTTCCTTATTTCATAACTGAGGCATATAGATTATAAACATGTGAATACAGCTTATTCAGTATTTCCCAAATCTATCTTAAGACCGTATTAAACGTTTGTAAAAAGGACTTGAATCCTCATTAAATGTGTCTAAAGGTGAATTATCTTGCGGGAATTCATAACCGCGGTGGTATTTTTAGACACTTACGTTTTCTATCTTCATTGTAAATACAAAACGAATGAGTTAATAATGAGGGGAATTCGAAGTTATTAAAATAATTATGAGAAAAGTTTAAAAATTGATTCTTGAGCAATTTATATTATGAAATATTAAATAGCAGTCTTGCAAAACGTATTACGTTAAGAGTTAGATTAAACATGGCTTTTTAAAGAATACTATTAGATGGGATATGAAAAAAGGAATTGAAGCAATTAAAAATTTATAGCCTGAAATATACTATGAACTTGAATATGTCAAAAATATTATACAATAGAATGATTCAATTCTTATTCAGTTATATAGATTAAAAAAATCGCTAAATACTCGAATTATTTCAGGCAGCTTTGTTGATACCGAATACTTCAATACCCTCCATCTCATTTCTTAATTTGCCAGGCTTCTCTATGCATCTTTCTGTCTGCGGTATGTCTGTCTATAGTTGTGATAGTTAATCAGACAATTATTCTAATTTTATGTGAGTGTCATTCTGCCTGTCTGACCGGTTACCTATCTGTTTTTCAGTCTGTATCTCTCTCTTTTCTCTATGCGCGTTTTTTCTGTCTTTCATCCGTCTGTCTGTTTTATTATCTGGCTGTCTGTTTTTGTATCTGTATCTCTGTCTGCCTGCCTGCCTCCTCTCTCTCTCTCTCTCTCTCTCTCTCTCTCTCTCTCTCTCTTGATAATTCTTCGTGGTTTTTCCTTTCTTCCTGCATCTTCTTTGTTATACTTAATTGTTCACAAACTATTAATAACTGTAAAACTTGTTTATTATATTTGCTTTGAATATTTGTTTTGCTATTTGTTCGATGTTTTCTGGCGGACAGAGAACACTTTCAGATAAACATGTTTTCTTGTATATAAGCATAGTAAGAAAGAAAATACCAGTTTTCATTAGACGTTTATTCCTTTTAGCCCGCCCTGGCACATGTGTAACCAGCATCTATAAGCGCGCATATGTTAGTTCAACATTTAGAAATTCATTGTTTAAAAAACAACAACAATAAAACGAACAAAATGGTAGCTGCAGCTTATTGAATGTCTTGATGAGTTTGAGGAATGAGACATTCATTTCCACGTAAAGCCGATAACTCATCCCTAGTAATATTCTTAGAGAGTTGTAGAAAAGTTTCTTAATGAGCCATTACCAGCTAATAGGTAATCCGTAACAGTGGGTGAAGAAATTATTAAAACAGTGCCTTGGTCTAGCATTACTAGCATCATGATTTATTTGCTTATAGCTATAATTTTTCCAAGGAGATTCACCATCGCTCCATTTTTTTTTATCGAACTTCCCTTCTTTCATAATTATTTTAGTATATCGTTTAGAGATAAACAAAGAGCCTTTTGTATAATCGCAAACCTACTGCAGATTGTGTAATTCGTGACATCGTTTGGAGATTAAAAAGATCATTTTGTATCATTGCAAACACCCACTTCTGTATGTGTAATTCGTTACATCGGTTGTTGGTGAACAGCGGTCCTCAGCTTTGTGTAATTATTACTACAGTTCCTATGGCTATCCATCTTTCCTTAGTTATGTTTCTCACAATGTCGTTCTAAGACTCACAAGTATTAATTGTGTAATCAGAAGTATCTACTTTAACGTTACACAGTTTGATGGTTTACAGCCAACATATATATATATATATATATATATATATATATATATATATATATATATATATATATTTATATATATATTATCACAACTGTCATGAATACAATGTGAAATTTTAAATTCAAGGATAATCTATATATTTTATTGAGATATTTTTTATGTTATGTTGAAAACACCTTGACACTTTTTAATGATTGTTCGATATAAACTGAACAAAAAGGAATGAAACAGGAATAACAAAAGAATAGTATTAATAAAAAAAAGTTTTAGGCCTAGTCCTAATGACTTAAAGGTAATTTTAGTTTCTCGTGGAAATATTAAATCTTTATCTACTTGCACTAATTATTATGAAATATACTCGTTATATAATAATTCAGTGTCGTTGTTTTTTTACAGTTATATTTCTTTAGTTGTGCCATCTATATTTGGCGTCATACCACCATTAAGCTTTCTGTGTCTTATTTGTTTGTAAACAAAATTCATGCTTGATTTGAGAGACTGTAGACACCAGACTGACGGCAATCTCTGAAATTTACAAAATTAAAAAACGAAGGAAAAAAATATTATTGATATTATAAAATTTTGTCATCAATTTTTAGCATTTAAGAAAAACTATAACTAATGTGTAGCTTATGCAAACCAAAACACAATCATACCTAGGCTTAATATTTCAAAGGGTGGAACAGACAATCTGTTCAGTATTCATATAAAATTATGCGCTCGATAGATAGAAGATCAAGTTTCTGGAAGTTTACCGAGATGTGACTTTCCTTTGGGATGGCTCGGGTTGGAGATTTTAACAATGATGCGAATTGGAAGAGGGGGGGGGGAGTTGGGGATTTAAGAAAGAAAAGCAAAGATGGAAATAAATCAGTTAATAATTCATGACATGATACTCCTATTCGGCTTTGACTATTGATATCAGTGAATAAAATATAAAACGTTGTCTCCTTTATTATCAAAAACGTCTATAGAAAAGATAACAGCATCTTAATTCATGTTATGATTTTGATAATATTGAA
>JAWDGP010007231.1:20000-22500 GCA_033675545.1 Elysia crispata | reverse complement strand
AAACTTAGGAGACTAAGAGGAATCTTTTAATATGCCTATCTTCGGTGTCATAGTCACAGCATTGTTGCTAACTGTCATGGTCGGGACAAGTCAAAGTGCAGGTAACACAATTATCAATTTTCGTCTTTTTTTTTTTTCAAATATTGTTTCTAAGAAAAAAAAAATCTTTCCAGTCTGTGTTTTTTTTCCTAACTTTCACAAGTGAGCATATGATAGTCAAATCAAAAATTCTTTTCTTCGTTTGATTTGTTTTCTAAAGATTTTTTTTTTTACAAAATGTACTAAACAAAACAAAACACATACGCTTTCGTTTTTACGCCTTCTTCAGGAACAAAAAGATTAGCAAGAAATTACGAAAGGATATTTACATGATAAATATGAAATACATACTATGAAAGAAAAAAAATGCGTTACATTTAGAAATATTTACCAAAAATGTGAAAGTAGACACAGAAAAAATATAACAAATACTTTAAAAGGATATGGAAAATATTGAACAAAAATGTGGATTCAGTTACAATAACATTGTATAAATGATTGGCAATATAATTATTACAAGGAATTAAATTCTGGCTATCCTTGTAGTTTTTTTAATTCATGTAACTTTTCCCCCTGAAAATTCATCTAAAGATTCCTTTATATTTTTAAGTATCTATCTTTCTTTTTCAGTTAAACCATTCATTTTCATTTTCCATCCTCTCTCTCTCTCTCTCTCTTTTGCTCTTTTTCTTCCTCTTTCTCTACATGTCTCTATCTTTCTCTTTTCTGCCTTTTTCTCTTGCACTCCAATTCTCTACCTTTTATTTTCTTTTACAGTATTTTTACCTTACTTCCTAACTATTTAGCATATTTATCTTTTTGATCTTTATTTATTTATTTGTTTCTTTACTTTTTTCAACATACATGCTTCAATTACTATTAATAGAATTTGATTTATAAGTGTTCTTCTTATTTTATTCATATTTATTTATGTAAACGTAGAACTTTATTAGCAAAAAAAATGTATAATGAAGCTTTCAAATAAAAAAAAATTCATAACCCGTTAACTTATTTTCTTTACGCTTTCATGAAACGCAAAATAAACATAGCAAAGAATACCTAGTGATACACTTGTAGTTCACCAATAAAATGTTTAAATAAAATAATATAAATCGAGGTTATAATTACGTAGACAAGATTATAAAGTACAGTTCAGTGTTTAAAATGTACGGAATATAAAAAAGGATCTGTTTGATGCTTCGGGAACCTGTGTTTGTTAAATTCTTTATTCCTTTAGAAATTCAGAGTTCCTCACTACGCTAAAGTTCTTGTTATTTACATTATTGTAAGTATTTTTTTCTAGAGATTGGATTTTTTTTAATATTTTCCCCCCTTAATCTTGATAATGTAGTTAATATATAAATAGTTCAAGTGTTTTTTGTGAGTTCTTTTCCATTTCTTTTGATGGAAGCGAGAAGTCAAAACCAACATGCTCTATATTTTTGTGAAAATCTTAACTCTGACTATACATAATTTAACTTTTATGCGCTGCTGCTACTTACCTGACCATATTTATAAAGACACAGTATTTTAAGCCTATATTGGCTTATCGATTCAGTTATAGAACTATGAATACGTATAATGACAAGTAGGAAGAGGCCTATACATGATATGGGCTGTAAAAAACTTGATCGGTGGATGGAGAGAAAGAACGTAGGATGGGCGAGCTGGGGATCTTATGGTATAAACAGGTAAACGTGCAGAAGTAGAGAAATGTCATGAATGGGAAGGAGGGAGCAAAGACGAAGTATCTCCCTCACTGGTTACAAGGTGGAAGTTCAATGATCAAATGGGTTGGGATTAGAGGAGGGCTGTCGGATAGTATGAAAACAAGAAGTTCACAGTGAAAATAGTTTTACTTAAGTGTTGCCGTGTAACTTCTCAATTTCTCTATCTACTGCAAAGAAAGCCCTAAAAAATCTAGTTCAACTAGTTTTTTAGTCATTCGCCAGACAAGGTGTTTTTTATGTTGTTAAATACGAAGATGGAGGGAATTTTTTGAAGCTTGTACATAAGACTAACAAAATGTTTTATTTTTACATCTACATTTCCTAAATTTCAAAGCATTACTAATATAATTATTGGCAATGCAAGTGAAGTTATACGAACCAATGTTTCCGAAGTTTTCTCGGTAAAAGATTTGTTGTATAAAAATTAAAAGTGATGTACCCTTATGAAAATATCACAGTCGAAAGAAAGTTATATATATATATAATCATTATTATAATTGCATGCATCTATCTCATTGTTCCTATAATAAATTAGGATTAAAGCTTTGTTTTGGAGAGCAGGTGCGATATTAAGTAGATTTATTGATAAAACGTGATGTAGTTTCTTCTCCGTTAAATCATTTAAGAATCTGTGCGCTCTGTGCTTTTCTATTGATCAAATCATCTGGTGCCTGTTTTTTCATGCCCTGCTCTTCTAAAAGGTCTAGTCCTACCCGGTAGTTTTGTATGCT
>JAWDGP010007231.1:7500-15000 GCA_033675545.1 Elysia crispata | reverse complement strand
TGGACACTGATGGTAAAGAGCTGGTTACTTTATCCCGTTTGGTACAGCCACAAGATCAAAACCTTGATAATATTTATGAGACAAGTCTGACATCGTCAATATTCGTTAGACTTTTTTCTTTGATACAAAGTCTGGATGTTAAACTCGCAGTGATGGAAAAAACCTCTGAAAGGCTTCAAGACAAACTGAACTCTCTCGAGAGATTCTGGGATGATAAATCTGGGACTTTCAGCAGAACTTCAGGATAAAATATATAATCTTGAAAAAACCTTAGAAGATAAAGTTTCTACAAATTTTCAGAAAATGAATGATAAACTATGTCAGCTTGAGTCTAAACTGTCCGCTATAGATAGTGACGCCATTCAACAAAAAGTCCTCACAGCTATTCAGAGTCGGGTAGATGTACATTTCTCGAAACTTCTAAACGCCTCGGAAAGAACGGAAAAAACACTAAACAGAACAGCCACACTCGTAACATCATTCAACACAAACAACACCAATTTTCAAAACAGTATTATAGACAGATGCCAGGTCCTCTTTGAGAACGTCACCACAGATGTCAACGATTTGTTAACACGCGGCAGAAATCTGACCAGCAAGATTGAAAACAATTTGATCATTTTGAAAGATGATGTGGACCTCAGAATGCAACGACTTGAATCCAGCACTAATGAAAGCGTCGTGAAAAGCTTAGCTTACCTGGAGACTATGACATCTGAGCTTAACTCTTCACTTGTTTATAACATTGAGTTTGTCTTAGTTAAACTGTTCATGCCACAGAGATGCGAGAAGAACACACCAATTCTTCACCACCCCATCAAAACGCCGATCCCCATGAGTTTTAAAAGTGAAATCTTAGGGGTGGATATCCAAATCCTCTGTGACACGGAAACCGATGGCGGGGGATGGATAATTATTCAGAGAAGATCCACAGGGGACGTTGATTTTTATCGAGACTGGGATACATACAAACGCGGCTTCGGCAATCTGGACACAGACTTTTGGCTCGGGAACGAGAATATCCACATCATCACGAGCAGTGGAGAGTATGAGCTGAGGGTGGAGCTCAGATATCAGGGTCAGTCCAAGTTTGCCGTCTACGACCGGTTTTCTCTCGCTGGCGAGAGTGACAACTATCGCATCACTCTTGGGAAGTACAGCGGGACAGCTGGAGATTCTTTAACTCGACACAATGGAGACCAGTTTAGTACATATGACAGAGAAAATGATAGACACTCAAGTTTGAATTGCGCAAAGAAATTTACAGGGGCCTGGTGGTATCATAATGGCTGTCATCATTCCAATCTAAATGGGAAGTGGAAAGCTGATAATTACAAAGGACCTAACTGGGCTACTTTTACAAACAATAATCCCGTGTCATTCTCAGAGATGAAAATCCGAAGAGTCAAGAAATGAATTGAAAAATGGAATCAATTTTTTTAATACGGATTTTTTTGTTTTTGGGAAGATCAAAATTAAAGCTCACAAATAAGGGTAACTTATAGGGAAAAACGTTGTATATAGAACTTAATTCTATAGACTAAGCATCAGAAGGGAGCATTTTTATTAAATCTTGTTTTTCAATGGTGCAAAAATTTAACGATAGCTTAAGTCCAACTTTTAGTAATTCCAAATTTTTCACATATTAATCTCAATTTAGATTAAATAAATGGAAATTAAACTTATTCAGTACTCTCCAAATCCATTTTAAGATCGTTTAAAAAGTTTATCAGAAGGCATTGACGTTCTCTTAAATATGAAACGTTCATTGCCTTACGGGAATTCATAACCGCTCATTCACTTAAACTGACACGATTCTCGTATACTACTATTAGCATAACCGTGATTTTTTTTCCAGACGGTTAAGTCTCCTGAATATAACTACAAAACGATAAGAAAATAAGTAGGAAAGAAAAACACACTTACTGAAATATCTGTGAGACAAGGTTCAATATTGATCTTAGATCAATTTATAGTACAACCTGTAAACCCCGTTCTATGAAAGGGACCATGGTGTCATTTTCCGGAGCTGAGTAACTGTTGTGTGTAGATTAAATAGGCTTATAAATGGTCTTGAGATCTCTCCGTTTACTTACGTTGTTTAGGTATATACACACATCTACCCATCATTACCTAGAATCTAGCAATCTCGATAATTCTTATTCAAAACACAAAATTTAGATAAACGACTTAAATCCTTTTCAAATAATTACATTCTTTCTAGCTATGCTTATTAGAAAGCTTTAGATTTTCGCATTAAGTGTACAAAAATGCATTGTCTTGCGGGAATTCTTAGCAAAAAGTAAAACATAGATTTCTCTATTTGTAGATCTTAACCTATTGAGTATAGGTCTAAATATATTCTAGATAGTTTTAGATCTGCCGCCGCCTACATTGTTTGCGTACTTTCAGTTTCATTGTTGCCATCTTTGCTCAGCTGTACTTACATAGTTTTCACATTTCCCTTTCTCTTTTAAGAAAATAATTATCACATTTTTGCCTTTGATTTAGAAAAAATACTATTTTGCTGAAAAATAATACTACCACTCCAATCTTTAGGGCAATTTACAGCTCTATGCCAAATATGACGTTCCTTAGTGCTATAGAAATGATCGTTTAGATGATCTTCATTTTTCGCCTAGCTCCAATATATAGATGAAATATTTTTTTTATTAAATTGTCGTTTTGCATAGAATACCTTTATGTACGACGTTAAGATTTAGATTAGACATGGATCTCTAAAGAATTACACGCGAAATGAAAGAAGAGTTGAAGCATTTAAAAGATATAAATATAGCCTCAAATACAATATGAACTTCAATACGTTTAAAATATTTTACAAAATTTAAACGATACTTACTCAGTTACACCTGTCTGTCTGCCTATAGGAGACAGTTTTTCTATTAATCTACTTGTCTCTGTGTGCCTGTCTCTCTGTAAGTCAGTCTGTCTATCTGTCTGCCTGTATGTCTGTCTGTCTCTCTCTGCCTCTCTCTTTTTCTCTCTCTCTATCTCTTTCTAGCTTTTTGTGTGTTTTCCTTTTTATCCATATCTTCCTACTTATGACTAATTTCACACTTCCTTACAACTGAAGGTCTGATTTGTTATATCAGCTTTAGAGATACTTTTTTTGCCTTTTGTTCGATGTGTAAATTATAATCGAATTTTTTTTCCTTGTATATAAGCATCGTCAGGAAGTTTCGACCAGTTTTCACTAGACGCTTATTTCGTTTAAAGACGTTTATATCTTAGGTCAAAATTCGCAAATCTACAAATATTAAAAATTCCTTGATAAAGCTGACTGAAAGTCTAAAAAACTATGATCATTGAGAGATTTATTGTAACGTAAGACCTATAACTTATCCGCAGTAATAATCTAAAAAGGGCAAACTAAAAGTTTCTCGTCAAGGTATTATCAACTTCCTAAATAAAAGAGAAACGTTAAATAAAAAAAAAATCAGCACGAAGCGCTACCGTTGATGACATGATGTCTTTAATCACCTACAGCCAGGCACTCATTTTAACACTTCAGCAGGTAAAGCAAAGTGTTATAAAGTTTCTTACCCATGGAAGTTTAACTTTCTACCCGTGAAAGTTTCTTATATATCCAAGTTACATAAGGATTAAATTGTAACAAAGTTTAGAGGCTAACAAAAATCTTAATATAAAGTCGCAAACATCCACCTCTTTTTAGGAAACTCGATACATTGTTTGGTTACTTACAACCGTCATTTGTGGAATCGCAACTTTCTTTCCTGTGGCTTTTCATCTTTCCATAATAATGAACCTTGCTAATATATATGGAGATTAAAAAATATCGATTCTATAATCACAATAATCCACTTTTTATGTAATCCTATAATTTGTATAATCACAACTATGAAACTTTTCATGTGTAACTCATTACGCTGCAACCATCATTTGTATCATTGCAACAAACTTGAAATCAATGCGCTTTTTTTAAACGGACAAGAATGTAAAAAGCTCAAAACTTTCTATACTTAAGGATATTTTTTTGAATTATTATGTATCATGTATAAAAATGTATCATTTTATGTAATATCAATATAATCTGTCCTATTTCAAGGTTTGTTCGATATCAATAGAAAAACAAAGAGAAATGCGTTATAAAAGAACTGCAATTATTTATTAACTTAAACAAATAATTTCTGGTACTAATTACTTGACTTTTCGTAAATCTCTGGTTTTCTGCTGGAAACGTTAATCTATATTTGCATGTACAAATTGTAGCCTTATTAAATATAATAAATCCCTGTTGCTTTTTTTCTGTTGTATGTTTGTCTTGTTAAACAGCAAGTGGGTGGAATATTTTTGGTTGTGAAGTGACCAAAAATTTCCAAATTTGAGTTCCATAAAATATTTCAGTGGTGCTTAATAACGCAATCGTTCATCCTTACTGATTTCTCATAGAGGGCACAGGTCCCAGACACACGAAACTGTTAAACATAGATTCTATACTACCGTGCTTGAATCAATTATGTATTGCTTGCTGGTTGTGAATTTGCTACTGTGAAATATAAAAAAAATCAAAACACTGAATTTTACCTTCTATCATAGAGTCATACGATCTACATTTCTTGGATATTGAATAAAAAAATCACAGAATTTTACGGTAGAGTTAATAATAATAATAAGAGAAGAGGAAGAAGAAGAAGAAAAAGAAGAAGAAGAAGAAGAAGAAGAAGAAGAAGAAGAAGAAGAAGAAGAAGAAGAAGAAGAAGAAGAAGAAGAAGAAGAAGAAGAAGAAGAAGAAGAAGAAGAAGAAGAAGAAGAAAAAGAAGAAGAAGAAGAAGAAGAAGAAGAAGAAGAAGAAGAAGAAGAAGAAGAAGAAGAAGAAGAAGAAGAAGAAGAAGAAGAAGAAGAAGAAGAAGAAGAAGAAGAAGAAGAAGAAGAAGAAGAAGAAGAAGAAGAAGAAGAAGAAGAAGAAGAAGAAGAAGAAGAAGAAGAAGAAGAAGAAGAAGAAGACCTGATATTTTCTTTTCTTTTTTTTTACCGCAGCAATAAAGTGAAACATTGCTGTTTTGATTTAATCTCTGAGATACTCTTCTGAAATAATTTACCGCATAGGAAAAACTATTTACGTATTTCTCCAAACAAATCAACCCCTCAAGGTCACAAAATGTGCACCCATTAAAAGTTATCTTGGCCTAATCGGTTCCTCTCATTAGTCTACTTGCCACAATTGATAGATAGGTAAAAATTCGTGGCTCAATGTGAATCATTACACTAGATCCTTGACCTAGTGCGGGCCAGGAAAAATTCCAAGGGAATTTTAGGTCAATACAACGACCAGAACAGTTGTCTTAATATCTAACTGGTAAAATCTTACTATAAAATGAATAATTGCATAATAGTTCAAGGTATTTCAGTGTAACATAACCTAGATGAACCAACACATATGTCTCCATGCTTAGAAACAATCGTTTTCTGATTTTAAAATCATTATAGATCTGAATAAGTTTGAGCTAACGTGATTAGGAGTGAAAAAAAAGGTCCACAAAAGAGCAACGAAACAGACAAAGAAACAAACAAACAAACGATGCAACAAATAGTTTTTTAGAACCTCCGTGACATTTAACAGAAACAGGGGACAAGTAAATGGCTCCCCGGTGGCAACGCTGAATGAATTCACACATGCGCATTCTCTCTTTATATCTGATGTGACTACTGGGTGATTGTTTAATCACAAAATATAAATTATTCGCAGTGAAACATTATGTCCCCATCACGTGGGCATCTGTTTTGCGCCCAATCAACAACTGTTTTACCAAGAATACAAATAATAACGTTTAGCATAAGTTTTGACATATTTGTTTTTGCAAGTTTCTGTATCCTCTATGAGTATTTCAGAATCCAATTTTGACTATTTTCTCTAGTCTTTTTTAATCATAAAAAATTCCGCTGCGACTTGTCCTTTTTTTTCTTTCATAAATTTTTAGATTAGTATGTACTAAAACATCATTTCGTTTTGGTATCTATTCTCATTAATCTTTGCTCATGAACGGGGAACAAAACGTTCTAAAAATATCCCTGACAGGTTGGTAAATTACTCAAAATTGTTTTCACCTGATATATCAAAAAAAAAAAAAAAAAAAAAAAGAAAGAAAGAAAAAAAGAAAAAAAAATCAAGCTACCAAACAAAAAAAAATGAAGAACAGTATTTTTTTTCTTGCAATCTGAATAACTTAAAGCATAGTACAAATCGAGCAATTGACAAATAAAATTGTTTTTGTAGAACAATATTTTCACATATTTTAGGTATGTTTTAGCACTTTTAGTTGTATTTCAGAATATTCCTTATCATTGTATTTTCTAATGCGTTTTTCAAGTTTATCAATTTCATGTGACATCTGCGCGTTATTCCTTTGTTGTTTTTATAGTTAAACACATACACCATCTAGTTGTTCTATTTTCTATTTTTCATAAACTCATGAAAAGGGAAGTAAATCTTACAAAAATATTACTTAAAAAGAAATGAATTCCCGCAATGTTTTATTTTTGAGACGATAAAGATGAGGAAAATCAAGCTAAAAATTTAAAAATATAATCAAAGTCGATCAGTATCTACAAGTTATTCAGGCAATCTGAGCAGAATGAAGAACAGGGCATTCGAGTACTTCGCAGAAAAATGTCCTTTCCAGAACAATAAAGAAGGTACCACATTTACAGGCTTTTTACGGTTCAGAACCATACTGAGAACCAAAGGAAAACAAAATAATTTTGACGAAAGGTCAATTGACGCTACAATCAAGGCGTCAATAGTATCGAAGCCTTTTACCGCCATTCAGCCATTGGTTGTAAAGAAGTCGAGCAAGAATAAAGGCGCCGATACAGCTCCGACATTCCCTTCATATTGTACCAAGCCATAATACCTTAGCCATCTTGTACCTAGATCTAGATCTGACCTCTTGGTCACTTTCAATAAACAAAAAAAATGTAACGTATAAAATTAAATTAAATAAAATGTGGTGATTTGAAAGCTTGTTTGACAGTAACACATAACTGAAACGTTACATGAAGGGAAACTTATTTCCTCCATATCAAATCATACCAGATCAGTAATTTAACTTATAAAAAAAAAAAACAAAAACAAAAAAAAAAGAACGAAAAAGAAATTTTCAACAAACAAAAAAAAACAACAAAAAAACTCTGTCTTGCTTAAAGTAAACCAAATCCTTTTGATTCTAGATCTTTGCAGAAAAAAAAAAAAAAAACAGGACCAAAAGTTATGCTAATACTTTAAAGAAATTTACTTCGGACTTAGAACTTGTTAAAAAATTAATAAAATTTGCATTGTTATTGTGCAGTGCAAACCAAACATTAAAAACGACAACAAACGAATCCGTCAAAAGACCCTGCCTGAATTGTTTCTCTGTTTTCACAACTTCAGACCGTCACGGATAGCGGAAAAATCTCTAAAGCTTCTGCGCATGTCCAGTGTTAATGGTATCCTCGTTTTGATCGACCGCATCTCCATCC
>JAWDGP010007231.1:0-2500 GCA_033675545.1 Elysia crispata | reverse complement strand
GCTGGGATTGAAACGCAACTACTTAGGCGTGGATTAAGCTGTTGAGCGAGAGAGAAGAAATGAACAGTGCCAAATGCGTTAGGTTAGATAATGAAATTGGATTCTCTCCCTCCCTCTTTCATCTCTCTCACAATAATTCTCCATTTACTCGTCTCTCTCTCTCTCTATTTTAGCCTTTCTTGATTTGCACTTATTATTCTCTCTCACCCAGCATGTCGCTTTGTTTTTTCGTTCATATTCTGCCACAGATTCCCTTGACCTCTCTCTCTTGCAACCTTTATTTCCGCCCCTTGCCTGATCTTTCGATGCCAATCTCTCTCTCTCTCTCTCTCTCTCTCTCTCTCTCTCTGACTTACTCTCTCACTCTCTCTCTCTTTTTCTTATCTCAGTACCTCTCAGATCTGTTTTATCATAATCTCCGTCTGGCTCACGTTCCCTACCTTTGCTCCACTCGCCACCACCAATCAGCTGCATCGTGTTATAACAGATACCAGCAGGTTGTATTTTTAGAAATCCAACATATCCTCCGTCGCTTTTACGTAAACAAGTTTTCATCCAGCAATGATAAATTCTCGACGATAAATTATCTTGAAATCTTAGTAGAGCCAAATACTTTTCTCCATGCCATGTTTTTTTTTAAGCCAATGATTAAACTTGTTAAAGACAGACACATTCTAGTTGTTAAGTTTCGTTTGACATATATGAGAGTTTCTCCTGGGTAAACATTTTATGAGGTATGACCTTGTATAATATTTATTAACTGCTTGCATAAACATTTCAGTTCTCTCACACACTAAAGAAGGATAATGTTTTGTTTTTTTTTTCATTTCCTATTTCTACGCTGGTTCATATTGTAAAAAGCTCTCTGATATCATCTCACATATCTCTTAGCAACAATTTTAATCTATATTTTTATTTTACTTTCTATTTATTTCTTCATATTTGCGCATAAAATACGTTTTTAAATTACGAGAAGAAAATGTAATATATATATATATATATATATATATATATATCTACCGTAAAGTTGGGAAAATAGGAAAGAAAAAAAAAGAATAAGCATGCATTTTAATAACGAATGAAAAAAAATTAAATTAAAAGTTGAAAAAAAATTATGTGTGTATATATATACATATATACACACATAATTTTTTTTCAACTTTTAATTTAATTTTTTTTCATTCGTTATTAAAATGCATGCTTATTCTTTTTTTTTCTTTCCTATTTTCCCAACTTTACGGTAGTTTTTTTCTCTGTCTTTTTTCCGTTTTCTTCCATCGCTGCTCTTTCTTCGACATCCATTTCAATTTCACGAAAACAAAACAAAACAAAACAAAACAAAACCCTCCCTCATCATTACTGTTTTTTTTCTCTTGCTTGTTCATTCTTAATGGCATTCATCAAGCCTTTATTCATCATGATATCCATCTATGGTATCAATATAAGGCTTGGTTTCTGATCCTGTACCCTCTCTAGACGATACGCCTTTGAAGGCCGCAATTAGAGCGTGAATCAGCGACCTAATCTTCTCATGCATTCTACCCCCTCTCGGTCCAACTCAAACTCACTCCCCCAGGAGGCAATTTGTTGTAGCTTTTATAACCACTTTGGTTATATGGTTACGGTCAAACTTAAAAAAAAAGCGATGTTTATAATAAATTCGAGCCCAAACCTCTAAAATACAAGCCCTACGTTCTACAGACTGAGCTATCTGGCACGTCTCCAAGCATGACTAAACTAACTCACACTGAATCTTCCCACATGCTTTACTCACCACAGTTTTAAAATAAAAAAAAGAAAAACAAATCAAAAGAAAACAACTGCGTGCTTTCCTGGCAACATGGAATTGGATCGTACAGCCGCAGTAACGTCAAACTAATTATAATGTAGACGTTAGCTCCTTACATAATGTAAACTCATCTTCTTTCTTCTTTAAGCTTACAAAAATAGGTCCCTTGTCTGTCTCCATTATAACCAAGGAGGATTACACCGTGACATAGCCTTTATAGCAATGCATCAAAAATCCTGCTAAGCATGTTCTAATCGTTTATAATAAAAACGGATTTTCTTGTCAGCTCACATTCATCTTTCATTCCTAATTTCTTTCTCAATCCCTCCTTCCTCTCTCTTATATGTTTATCTCGCGTTAAGTTCCTTTAGTTTTTGGGTTTCTAGTTCTCCTTAATGAGTTTCTAAATTTAAAACCTGCGTGGGAAAGTTGAAATAATCTGGTGAGTCCTGTAGAGTATCTATATAAAAGAGTGAAATACACAACGTGATCAAACGACGAGCGACTCGCAAAATTGGTACGGAAAACTTACCTCACCAGAGGCTGTAGAGAAATCTAATTGAATTCTTCATTTCAGCGTACAAAACTTAGGAGACTAAGAGGAATCTTTTAATATGCCTATCTTCGGTGTCATAGTCACAGCATTGTTGCTAACTGTCATGGTCGGGACAAGTCAAAGTGCAGGTAACACAATTATCAATTTTCGTCTTT
>JAWDGP010007228.1:0-102787 GCA_033675545.1 Elysia crispata | reverse complement strand
GATTACCATTCCTTTTATGTTGGTCTTCCTTACTTTGCCTGCTTTCAAATGTTTTATCTTTACTTTGACCAAAAATCAGACAATGTTTTTAAGAACATTTTTATTAGCCAGTATAGTCTCTAAAGATTCTTGGTTTGAAGATTATTCCCTATGCCTTCATGTTTTTCTTTGAGACACAATGTATAGTCTTTTTAACAATAATGAATGCCAATTCACATCAAGCAATCAGTCAGCTGCTGTGCTCTTTAGAGTAGGCCATCATGACCTTCCACGCATCTCTATCCCATGTCGCTTTCATAGCTTCTGTCACTCTTTCTACTTTGAGCCACTTTGTAATAATAAGTCCATCCAACATCTTTTCACGCTGTTTTCTCGTGCTACATTTTCCCTCCATCATTCCAGTTGATGCAAGATGTTCCAGTTTCGTTCTTCTCATAAACGGCCACAAAAGGTTGCCAGGCTTTAACTGTTCTATAAAATTTGAGTGATCTTGTCATGTCAGCTTCTCTTAACACTGTTTCACTTGATTTCCTTGCAGCCCATGTGTTTTTAGCATTCTCTGTAGGTAAATTTTTCTTGTGGGAATCAAGATGTTGTTATTTGTTAGCATTGATTTCATTCCCTGAAATTCTTTTTTGCTTGCGCTATTCTTGATGCAATTTCAGTGTTGTTGCGCCATCACTTGGTACTATATTAGTACCCAAAGATTTGAATTGATCTCTTAGCTTGAGTTTATTGATAAAGATGTTGATTAGTGGACATTCTTTGTTTCGACTAACAACCATTACTTCTATCATTTTGCTGTTCAATTCCTTACTTACTGCTTTCTTCTTCAACGATATCTGGTAATTGTTGCAAATCTTCTTTATTTTCTGCAATTAATACAGTGTCATCAGCGTATATCAAGTTTACATTGTGTCCTCCTACTTCAATTCAAATACATTTGCTATACATAAAAATTTATCATTTTATGTATTAGATTTCTTTACAATGATTCATATAATAGACGAAATAAACTTAACCATGTAGGGGGCATTTTGCTTTGCTATCACTCTTGAGCTTCAATCATCAATGATATAGTGTAGAATACATCTTAATAGTGCCTTAGAAGGCAGTGCCATCAATAATAATATTCCTTTACTCGTCTCCACATTGCTTTTCCTATTATTTCCCCCTAATCTTACTTTTTATGTTCTTGGATGAAACATTAAAGATATAGTTGGCTTTAGTCTCACCCTATTTCTGGAATTGAATATTCTAAACGGCTAATCCCACCACGACAATGCGCATCCGGGTTAACTGACTGGTCAGAATGTCTTCGAGAAGAATTCTAAACAGCTTTCGTGAAAGACGTTTAGAAATTCATTTTTTACTGTTATAAACGTCTCAATCGATTTTTGCGAAATTCTTCAAATAAAACCTCGAAGTAATGCTATTTTCGCAATCTATGTGCTCTTGACTACTTCCAAACCTTCAGGTGACTTTTGAAACGGTTTTTTTACTCTCCTGTAAAGTTTATGAAAATCAAGCTAGACGGTTAGAAACATACCACAATTTGCTTCCACACTACACTAAATACAGTTTACTTACTTTATTTTCATCCCATATTATTTTTTACCAACTTAAAATAAACATAACGAAAATTTGTAAGATTCACTGGACTTTCGAGAATGCACGAGATTTGGCTAATTTTCATGAGTCTCACTAAAAAAATCGTAAGGTTTGGCAACTCTGCATAATATACAAAATCTTTGAAAATCTTATAAATTGCAAAATGCACTAGAAACAAAGGTTAGCAATAGGTATACGAAAAAAAACAATGTGTTGCAATTCTAATACTGTTTCAGAATGGTATGACTTGACAAACAAATTATATTTTATAGAAATAGAAACAACTTGGTTTCTGTGAAAAAAAATATTGCCCTTTCAAAACTCACTGTTATTGATGTAAAAATTGTGATTGAAACATGATCGAATTAACTGACATTAAGCATTTGAGTTTGAAATTTAAAAATCAAATGAATAATTTTAATTTGTTCCACTTCAATTCAAGCTTATTATAAAAATTTAACATTTTGAATTTCGATTTAATCTAAACAATGTTAACTTCAAATAAGAGACTTAAAATCTTACAACACATTGCAGAATTAAAAAATCCCAACCTGAAATGCAAGCCCTCCACATATATGTCTGGTTTGATGCCTGAGAGTCGGCTGAAAATAATTGCTCTATGACCACCTTCAACTGTGCGAAAAAGAGGGCATAAATTCTCATTACATGATTAGAATTAAAAAAAAAAAGAAAAAGCGTTTTGTGCTTAAAATCATTTGTATCCCACCCAGATAAATTCCAATGACTTTTAAATGTTCAACATCAACGCTCTAACAAATGCCATGTTGTGTTTCTCTTTGTATGTGACAGAGACTGCTTTTTTGTGGCTGAACATAAATTATGAAACCTAAAAATCTGTAAATAAAACAAATAAATTGAAAAGTAAACGAATGATACCAAATAAACACTGCAAGATTGGTTAACACTGAAATTTCAACCTTCCTCAAACTTTGCTGCCATAAAAGCATATAAACTAAATATGGAGAGATGCTGTTTCTACCAACACTTTTAAAACGAATTATTTTAAAAAATTAATCAAACACACAGGAGGACTTCAGAATGGTACAGTGAGTGATGATATTTATTAAGAAATTTAGGACTAATGAGCTGAGAAAACTTTCGATTCAAATTTTCAACAGGTCAATATTTACCATACAGAACTTATTAATACCTCAAAAAAAAGTGTAAATGAGTTTCTAACAATGAATTACCCTTAAAATAAAATACCTCATCTTATATCTTGTAGGCCTATATATCATAAAAATTCATATCTTAATAATTTACTGAAGTCCAATGTATCGCATCGGAAGTCCTAACAAATTAAGTTAGCACATCTCTATTAAAAGCTTTTCAGCACTAAAAAAAAAGAAAATAAAGATCTAAATCTAGATTAATTGCAGTTTAGATCTAGATCTAGACTATCTAGAACTACGTGCAAAAGCAAAGATTGAAAGATCATCACCTAACTAAACGGCGAAAGTGATGACATCATGATCTGATCAAGGTTTAAAATAATCAACCTTACTTCGGGTAAGAAAATATGAGAGACCTAGAATGCAAAGAATTAGTCTGACTTCGCCATCTGCTGATTAAGTAATGTTTTGTCGAAAGGCCCAATGTCGAAATTAGGGGTGAAATTACGAAACAATAAAGTTACATGAATTGTCTGCTAATTTTCTTTACCTGTATAAACAGATTGTGTCAAACCATAGATCCCACCGGCAAGTGCAAAGATACCAAGGCCAGCACCAAAACCCTTAGGGCCTGCTTTCCTTAAGCGACCTGCTAAATCAGCGGCCTTTTTGGGATCCATTCTGTGTAAAATTTAAGTTTTAGGTCTGTTGTTTTCCGTGACGATTGCAGCATACAGCGTGAGGAAAACCAGTGCAAGTTGTAATCACAAAGGTCAGGAAACCGGAAGACTGTAGTTTCGAAACTGTAGAAAAGTCATCCGGTTGTAAAGATGCCAAATATATATTTAAAAAAAAAAAAAAAGAAATTAAAAAAACAAACATAATTATGAAAAGCTTTGGCACTGTTTTTCTCATTATCTTTTTCAATTTGTTGTAAAATTAAAACAAAGGATTCAGAAATTATAATTATCACACAAAATTGCTTAGAAATGGAACTGGATTATTTGATGATTATTCCGTTGAAGCTAAATGAAGTCCGATCAAAAATACTTTTTATTTTGCACAAGTATCAGCAGTAGAAAAACCTGCATCTTTACCGACACTAGCAACCAGTATAAACAAACATGGCTGACTGCTAGCTTTGCTTTCCTACTTGCCTTTTTTCCAATATATATAGATCTAGACTGCAAAATACGCCACCGAAAATCCTCTACTACAGTTTCTCTCACTTTTGTCTCGGAAATAATATTATTCAACTATGGATATAAACCCTTTGGCCAACCCAAAGGGGGTAAAGTTGCTCTGCGAATTATGTCAGATGCCAGCCTTCATCCAATGTCAATTCTGTAAAGTCACATATTATTGGTGAGAATAAACAAAATCGAGTTTGATCTTTGGGTTAAACTCTCTTTAACCAAATTGTATCATCCAAAGTAGTCATACCGTTTTTTTTAATTCAAAAGGAATTTTTAATAATTATTATTTAGCAGCAAATGTTGATTATGCTTGGGCAAATATTTTCTTATTTTTTAGCAAACTAAATGTTTTTTAATAACTTGTTTACTTTGTAACATTATCTCTGCATCTTGCCTCCGTTTCACTTATGGAATTCATGTGCTTGGTTGTTGAATTGTTGAAGTGCTTATGAATAAATTGTTTTTTTTTTTTAAATCCCTTTTGTCACCTAAAGCTATTATCTTCTACTGTTTATACTACATTAACAGGGTTGCAACTAAATGAATATTGTTGGAAAAGTGCAAAAACGGAAAAAGTGTTGGAAAGACTATGTTTACTTTTATAATTATAATTCTATCCTTTTATAGCTAAACCTAGAGGTATTTTTGTAGAGAAAGATTTTGAGTCAGATTAAGAATCTGCAGTGGAAAATGCATAGATCTTAAATCATTCTAGTTCACCTCAAATTCTATCATTTATTTTTTGTAAGCTCAGTACAAAACTAACTTTCGTTTTGCCCTGTTTTGAACTTATAACTTTGTAAGTTATTTGCATATAATTTCTTCAATACCTTTGGCATAATATTATTTTTTCTTTGTTTTTTTAGGTCTTATTTTCTTTGTAATTGTACTTATTATCAAAATTGTTTTCAGTACATTTTTTTGCTTCATTACTCTCTAGTTGCATAGAGCACCAAAAAGCTGACTGGGTTGGAATCCATGAAAAAATATGTGACAAACTTGCCTTTCTTCGACAACCCACACCCTTTTTGCCATCAAGGGAGGAGCGGGAAAAAAGGATGAGGCAAATTGCTATCAAGAAAGTAGGCCATTTATGTCTTTAATATGCATCTTATATAAATCATTTTGAAATTTGCTTGGTTTACAATGATTCTTTTAGTTGTACATGGTTAGCTCAAATGTCTGTTTAATGAAAAATTTAGCCTATTAACCTTTAAAGCTAAGGCTCAGTTTGAACACTTTAACCATGATCCTTTCTCCACTCTATTTTTTTAATCATACTGTTGCACAAATCCACCTAGTGTACAGTTTCACCAGTTACAGAAGCCAAACCCAGATCATAGTTAAAAGGTGAGTTTGTGAGACAATGCTTCTAGTTTCAGAGGCATGAGAGGAAAACTCACTGTACATCTTGGTTGCTTGTAGGAAATACATCAAGTAATCGCAAAGAAAAGTGTAGAATGCTCTAGCTCAAATGATCAAGAGAATGATATTTATGTTTCTTAAAGATTTTAAACATCTTAAGGCAAAATGATGTATGTATGTTTTTACATATTAGTTGTCTAAAACCCTCTCACTTGTACTGTAAAACTGTGCCATTTATTTGTTCATCAGATTGAATTGATGAAAATGATGTATGTATGTTTTTACACATTAGTTGTCTAAAACCCTCTCACTTGTATTGTAAAACTGTGCCATTTATTTATTCATCAGATTGAACTGATTGAAATGACGAGAACTTTGGCTCAGAAGATGTTATTTGAAGGCAAACATGAGGAATCTGTGCCAGCAGCCATGCAGTCTCTAAGGTATGCAATTGATGTGTATGGTGTGGCCACCATAGAGCTTGTGCCTTCCTACCTTATACTTGGAGAAGCCAGCATTGGTGAGTCTTTTCTAGTTTTTTTTTTTAGTTACAATTTTTTTTCTTTCAATCGTCATGTATCAGTACTGGTTAGGACTAGACCTATGAAAATATTCTAAAGTTTATTGTAAAATTTTTATTCCCTTTCAAAATTTTGAGAAAGCTCTTAAATTTATTACAACATAGTTGGCCTATTAAGTGACTTTTGGATTATAAGTCTCTCTCTCTCTCTCTCTCTCTCTCTCTCTCTCTCTCTCTCTCTCTCTCTCTCTCTCTCTCTCTCTCTCTCTCTCTCTCTCCCTCTCTCTTAATAGTATAATTTAAAAGTTACTTCACTCGGTTTCAGTGGTATGGGTATCGTATTTCTTTGTTTATTTAGGTCTGGGCAAACTCGCACAGGCAGAAGAATACCTAGCCAAGGCAGACTGGACTGTTCTTAAGACTCCAGACTGTCCCAGGGCAATCAAATCAAAGCTTTACAGAAATCTGGGCCTGCTCAATGCAGCTAAAGGAGAATTCCATGACGCTTTGACTTGCTTTGCTGATGATGTAGGTATACTAAGGTTGTTTATGTTTTCAACATTTGTTATGAAGAAAAAAACAGTCATATTCTTTTTTGATGCTGTGTTGCATCTGATATAAATAGTCTACTACGCTTCAAGAGCAGTAGTTTCATTGAGCCATGAGTGCCTTTTCACAAGAGGTTATTTTACCTATCTGCTACTTGATATGATGAAAGCTTCTGCCTTGGTTTAGGTACCTAGTAATTGAGACATTTATCCAATGCATTATCCATCATACAAAAATAAATAAGTGGACAGTAAAACTGTTTTTTTTTAAATGGTATCTCTAGGTTTAATGTTTAAAAAAATAACACATTCTTTAAGGTATACTAAGGTTGTATATGTCAAAAAAAAGGGCCAAAAAAAAGGAGTTAGATGTGAATTCAAAATGAATCAGTTAACTTATAAAAAGACAATGTTTGAAACAATAGATTTAAGTAAAATTTACATGAAATATTTGTTAAAATTTCCACACCAAATATCTAGTCCATTCATATTCGTTTTTATGTTATGAGGGCTAGAAGTTTGTACTCCCAATATCACTGTATATGGTTACACTTAAGGCATAATTAAAATACTTACGTTTCTTTATTTATCAAGGACAACTCATTGAGATAACACTTCTTTTAAAGGTGATTAATAGGCACAAAATTTGGTTATCACATTATTATTACATATCCTTTATAAAGTGGTCATAATCCAGAAGTCTTGGCTCGTTTTTTTCCAGTGTGGAAACAATGAATGATCTGAAGATGAGACTAGTCTTCCTAGTTTTTAATACTCGATTTCTAGGCATTTTTCCTCTAAGCATGCTCAGATGATGAGTGAGAGTGTGGTAGTGACATGCAAATGTAACAGTGTCTATCTGATATTAAAGCCATTGTCTGCATATTCATGTCTGTTTGGTTATTTCTCATGTAAGAACTCTCAGAATATGTTGCCAGTTCTATTTTTGCAGTGAAAAAATTTAATTTTGATGTAAAAATTATCGAAATGACTCTCCTATGAAGACCATTTTAAGAAAAATACATTTCATTAAATTTTCATCCTCTTCTTTCTCCACAATCATGTTTTCACCAATTCTTTTTTGTAATTTATCATGTCCTTTGGAGACTGCTGCAATCTTCATGTTGTCTCCTCTTTTTTCACAATGAGGAGCATTTTCCAGTTGTTCACATATTTCTTTAGCAATTTCCCTAACCCTGTGATGTTAACAATTGGGTCTCAGTTAAATCTGAGATAAAAAATATCGTCCTCTTTTCAAATTTCTTATGCTATCTCAAAACGATGCCTAGGAGAATACAGAAAGGATCTTTATTTCATGAACTGTTCATTGTTCATTGGTGTAGCTGTTCTAGTTCTTCAATGCCGTAATGAAATTGCATACTGATACAAGAAATTACATTACTATAATGCTTTAAATGTACCAACTAAGCAAAAAAAATGAATGAATATGAAATTTTCTACAAAGGCAGAATCTACTTTCCATTCTCGAAAGAGCTAAGCTTTCCAAAAGTCATCTCCAGGTTATATAGATTTTAAAACGAATTTAAAATAAGACATAGAAAAACAACAATTAAAGAGTATCCATTTATTAGAACGTTTGTAGAAAAGCTTAAAGACTGTGATTGAAAAAAAATATTTTAACGATTTTTTTTATTGGACTTTTGCTCTTTCTGCTATGAATATCACTTTTAGATGATGATAACCATAAAAATGGATAAAACGTTTTAAATAGTCTGGTTTTGCAACTAAATTAGATGAACTTCAGATACTAGCTTCTCACACCTGATCCATGCAAGATGGTCCTATGGAGACATTACTATGACTGCCTGGGGCTGCCACAGCTGCCCAACTGAAATGTAAAAAAAAATTGCAATTTGATTGCTGTTACTCATACTAATAATTATGTCCATCTTTTGAAGCTGGAAAGCAATCATTAAAAGATATTTATTAATGTTCATGATCATCCTTTTTTTTTTCACCATTAACACATTCTTCTCAAATCTTTTTTTTTCTTCTTTATTATTAACATCATTGCTTTATTTTTTCCTTTCAGCTGATATTGTTTCCCTCTTATTTTAACGAATATAAAAATGAAATAAAGTCATTTTTTGATTATTGTCTTTAACAAGTTTAGTGGAAAACTTTATAAAACAATATTTTCATGTAGGAGAAAAATTCTGTTTAGGAATTAATTAGGAAAAAAAAAATAAAACCCTTACCTTAAAACTGAGTATCCTACTATTACTATATTTTGTGCTTTTAACTGATGCATAATACGTATGATTTAAATTTGACAGCAAATGAAAGTTCCTTTTTTTATCTTCTGTAGATCTACCATGCATCGGAGGAGTTTGGTACAGATGATATCCGCACTGCTGGAGGATACTTCCATATGGCTAATGTCTTTTTCAGACAAGGCAAGATGGATGTAGCAGATTCTCTCTATAGACAGGTAATATTATTCTTGTTTAACCTTCTTTGTTGCATGATGGATTATTTTATTAATCCGGGCCACGAGAAATGATAAGTTTTAATGTACAAAAAAATCTTTATCAACTCATAAATAAATGAATCTCAATGTAGAAGTCCAACATATGAATTCCATCAT
The DNA here is from genome assembly GCA_033675545.1 of Elysia crispata. Lineage (NCBI taxonomy): Eukaryota > Metazoa > Mollusca > Gastropoda > Plakobranchidae > Elysia > Elysia crispata. The sequence continues at coordinate 93,806 of JAWDGP010007228.1, read as the reverse complement.
ATTACATTCAAGGCGATTTTGTGTTATTTTTATAAAGCGGATCAAACAGGTTTTTAGATGTCTTGGAAACAAAAATAGAAGTTTACTAATAAACTGGTGCAACGAGCATAAAAACTTAGTAAATTTATTGATATAATCCAGGCTCTATAATATAGAAACTATAGTGAGTTAAGATATTTTGTGACACATCAATTATTATGGGTTTAGATTGGATTTTAATATTGACCTTATCAAAATATGCAGGCCATGCTTGTTTTGAAGTCATTTTAAGAAAGTGCATTTTCCCAAGCCTTAATATTTGACCTTTACCTTAAGATGTAAGGCTTTATCCAATGTCTCTCTCTTACCTTCATATGATAACATCAACTCCACGTTACCCTCTCCTTCAGTTCGTAGCCATAATCCAATGTCTTCTTTAAAAGAAACTCTCTGTCTCTCTCTGTTTACTCTCTCTCTCTCTCTCTTTCTCTCCCCCTCTCTTACCTACAGATGATGGCATCAACTGACTAATCATCTACGTTACCCTCTCCTTTAGTTCGTAAGCTTAATCCAATATCTTTTTTAAAAGAAACTCTCTCCCTCTCTCTGTGTCTCTCTCTCCCTCCTTCTCTCTGTATCTGTCTCTCTCTCTGACTCTCTCTCTCTCTCTCTGTCTCTCTCTCCCTCGCTATCTTCCTCTCTCTCTCTCTGTTTCTCCCTCTCTGTCTCTCTCCCTCTCTGTCTCTGTCTCTCTCTGTGTCTCTCTCACCCTCTCTGTGTGTGTGTGTCTCTTTCTCCCTCTCTGTGTGTATGTCTCTCTCTGTCTCTGTCTCTGTCTCTCTCCCTCTCACTCTCTCTCTCTCCCTCTCTAAACTTCAGATGATAGTATAAACTGACTCATTCCCTATGTCTTTAAGTCTATCTTACTTTAATCCTCTGATCAGGTGATTGACATCTGGCATGAGCACTTGGCGGATGTCATCAAGGCCCGCACACCTTCAGAGGAGGAAGAGGCAATGAGCAGGACAAGAGTCCTAGGTCCTGTGAAAGGAATGTTTGACGACATCTCCAGTGGGATGGGTAAGGTCTCTAAGGACACCTGTTCTTTAGTGCCACTTGATGCAGTGGGCCAAAGAAGTAAAAATTAAGAGAGTGGTCTGTTTTTTTCAGAACTTTAGCAAACTTTGCAGTTCATTTTTTTTAATATAATTTCCATGCTGATTCGCCCCATATAAACAGTTATATTGCTTATAATGTACTCATTTATGATCGTACAATTGACCAAGTAATTGCAGCTGAAGATATGCTTGAACAAAAGCAATTAATGGCTTTGGCTGTAAAGTAAACATAGTGAGATTATGTGCACAAACTTTGGTCATAGTCCAGAACATTTTGATATCAGATTATCATTTATTTTTCTGAGAGAAGATTGGTAATAAGTGCGGAATAATCACCTTCCTGCATAAGATTATACAAAAGCAATCAGTTGATGGTATGCTTCAGGTGCCGCATAGTTATACCCAAATTTTAACCATAAAACTATACAAACATTGTCCTGGAGTTCAAATTGATGACCATTTTATATTCTTTAAAGTTTGAACCCATATAAATCTCTGGTTCATCAGACGAAGCTCAGGAAGCAGAGGCCATCCAGATTTTGAACTCAATCCACGACATCAGAGAACATCAGACAAACCGACGACCTGAGGACCTGGCACAAACCTGCCATGCTCTGGCAATGCTCTACTTTGTCTTCCATGATATTAAGAGGGTAAATCATGAGAATGATTGATTACAGACAAATTTCGAAGAAAAAGTGCCAATATATTATTCTTATTAATTCTTTTATTTCAACCCTCATAGGACTTGACAGGATAAAATCTTTCCACTGAGACATCACAACAGCCAGCATTAAATCAAGAGACATATAGAAATAGAGAAAAAAGTTATTAAGACAGAAGACACAGAAAAGTATAAGTAAATTAAGGACTACATGCTAACCTGTACATTGACATAGAGATATTGTTCTTGGAATAATAGCACTAAATTTATGATTTATTAAGTTTATACAGTTCTTGAAGTTATCAGTTCATGTAGATTTTAGGGCGCTGGAAATTCATGCTCTGAGTATCAAGAAAAGAAATATTTTTAGAAACGTTTCTCTTGAATGTATTTAGAGACCACATAGGCTCTACTAATATTTTCTTTTTAGAGATGTTTGATTGGAATGTAGGTAGAGATCATGGACTGCATACATTTAAAAAACATAATTTAAAGTGTTTGAGACCAAAACAATAAAGCCTGTACAAAATAAGTAGTTGTAAACTCTATATGAAGAACACTCCTTTAAATACAAAGGACATAGAAAGAGAACAAATCTTTTAGCGATTATTGCCATTACAGCAGTCTTTTAGTATATCTAGTGTGATTCACTGCGTAACATCGTCTATGCCTGGTAAATTGTTATGCTTTAGAAGACAGACCAACATCCTCTTAAGCTAAGAGATCAGCAGCATATGCCAAAAGACTGTGGCTTTCCTCTCTTGTTGACAAAATCATATCCACATTTAGAAGCTTATAGAAAAAAATGCAAAAGGCAATGAAAGGCATGGACCTATGGTGCTGAACAATGGAAAAAATGGTTCAAAACACATCTACTTAGTTTACAGGTGTACCAGTTCTTAAAATTTAAGGGAATTTTTATTCCTCCTCCTCTTCCTTTGCACAAAAAAAAATTATTTTTTTTTCTTCTTCTTTCTTTCCTATTCATGTTGCTTTTCTCCCTTCCTGTCTTTTTACATTAATTCCATTTACAATTAAATATATAGTAACCTTCCACATACATTTTAATTCACAGAAAAGCGAATGGGCTCTATTGTCAAGCTGTATTTCTAAATTTACACATATATTTTGTTTTACACATTTATCTCACATTTTAGCTACTAACTTCTTTAAAACCAAAGTGATAAACATTACAAAGTTACAGCTACAAAAGAAGAAGTCCATGCCTTTGTTTCTGCTCTTTGTTCACTAAATAGTGTGCATAAATAGGTCTTTGCACGTCTTTCTGTACTCCTTCATCATTTGTTCTTTCATAATTTTGAAGTCTCACGAAGTTAATACAAAAGAATCTTTCATTCTCATTTTGTTTCTTTAGGCAAAGGAGTATGGACGGAAAGCTATAGTGGCCAGTGATGAGGTGAAAGATGATGATTTTTCCAAGTCTCTCGTTGAGTTTATGAAGCTTTGTGAAAAACAAGGGACCCAAATCTGAACAGCCTTTGTTCATTTTTGACTACTGCATTATTGTTATTATTAGTACAGTCCAGTCGACTTGTTCTGAAGTCTTTGGGATGACTTCAAGGTAACTGAAAGGGATTAGTTTAATTACTGTGTGTATGTGTTCACAGCTCTCGTCGCACCGTACAAGAAGGATTCACACCTGACCTCCAAAAACTCCCTCGTCTTTATTTCTACATGCAAGTTAGTAATGGGCTGGGCTAGCAAAACTCTTCATTGACTGAAATGACTGAATCTATTGCTCCTTTCAAATATCTATCATCTTATTGGTTTGTTTGAATCAAATCACGTGTAATATTTTTGTGTATTATTATATAAATTCTTTAAGTTGTGAATATGGCCGATGAAACAATGATTTATTAGCAAAGAAGAAAAGTTAATTTATGATTGAGAATGAAATGGAGAATTTTTCTTGACCGTTTGAGGAAAAAAAAATGTACTTCATTATTATTGTAATAAATCTTTGCTATAAAGCACATATCGATGTCGTGCTAGTTACTTCACTCTCTCACTGACTCACTTATTCACTCTTTTGTTAGTTCTATCCATGTTTTGATGTTTTCTGTCCCTTCCCCTAACTTTCTTGAGTGTTCTGCATTATGAATTCGCAATGGATGTCATGAACGCTCTTAAAATTAAACTGTTAATGAGTTATTCCCCTTCTTTGTTCTCTATTTCACTACATAGTTAATACGTCTTGAATACAAATCTCATAGGAAGTACTTAATAAAATAAGTTGATATTACTAGAGTAATAATAATATGTTAAGATTGTAAATCTTTTTTTCTCTCTAATAGGTTGATAGAGATGTATAAGTACAAATAGATCAAGGGCTGGGTCTGGAGTGAAAGTGAATAGTTTAAATAAAGAGAAATATGAACAGAAAATATAAACCTCATGAACTTTGATGGAGCTTCAGTATGAAACTTCTGAGAGTGAAAAATAGCTGCCAATCTTTAGTTCTGAGATCTGCGAAATGAAAATCTTTACATGCTCCAGTTCAATGTAGATATTGAATCGCATTTGGAGTCTCACTTGCTGCCTTAACTCTCTTTGAAATGACAAGAATTTATAAGACCAAATGTTTTGTTTGTTTATGTCTGATAAGTTCATCATATGAGCTTTTAAGGATATGGTGGCTTTTTTTTGAGATTCGAGCTTGACACCATTCAGTCCTGCCAGTAATAAAACCCAGGCATCCTAAATTTCTGTCCGATACTTTACTATGTGAGCTACACATATTTGGTGTCCTTTTGGAAAAAAAGTTCTATAACTCAATTCGCAAAGAATTAAATAATGAAATGTATCAAACAAGCAATGGAAAACCATCACTGGTCTTTGTTTCATGTTTCTTTATGTGTTTTTCTTAATTCAAGGTAATATTAACGCTTTTCATTGAAACTGATATAAAGAAGAGACAACACACATATTGTTGGAACTATAGCGAAGTTGATTAAATTTCCAGACTTATTTCAGAGACGCTCTCGGACGTATTCTGTCTCGATGGTACAAATTGATCGATTAGGAAAGTGGTACACATCTGCTCATAACTGATCACCATTTGTCTAAGAATAATTATAATTCCTTAATGCGTGTTTACCCTATGGGCAGCAAGCATGCTCATGACATCATAGTACCTTTCAAAAGAAAGAGCTGAAGATTTTCATCTCAGTAACACATTGGCAGCTTTCTCACAGTACATGTATACTATTCTTGTCTTCGATTCAATAAAAAAGTTCTGAATCTGCTTCCTTTCAAAGCAATAAGTCTGTAAGAGCCCCAAGACGAATGCAAATGATCACTTTCAGCTGCGTAAGCTGCTCATTATTTATCATATCAATGTAGGCTCAAAATTTATTGCAACACAACTATTAGTAATACATGAGCTTAATGTTCGCTAGTTGTTTAAAGCTGTGTATTAAAATCACAGCTAAGTCTAATTTTCCGTAAGTGTTTTTTCAATAATTTTTTTAAATTTTGTTTTTTATTTTCCCAAATATTTAAATTAGAAGTGGGAAGTGATTTATTCGTCACCATTAATTTATCTTTTCTGCATCCAAGAACGTCATGTAACTTATATTTATTTATATGCTCCATTCATATTTCATAGGGAACATTTTTTGTGTTACTACTCTCTCAAAAGTCTGTCGTTATAAGATAGCTGAAAATTGTTGAAAGGAATAACAAACAAGGTAGATTTAGCCACTGTCGTGCGGTATTAGAGTAAACCAACGCACTGTGTTTACAGCAGTGCTTTCAACCGATAACATAATTGAATGAGTACATAATATACTAAAGTACTATATCTTTAATACGTCTATCTAGGTATTCATACGTTCTGAATAAAAGCTGCATATCTATAATTGCCATTCCCATTCCCATTATCTGTATTAACCTACTGCTAGCACTATCACAATCATCAAAACCTGCTCACTGTATTCATTCACTTTAACATCATGTAAAAACCAAGGCGAAGAACTCATCTTGTTCGAAAGAAACTTTTATATCATGAAATTTAACATCGAATACAAGCTGACAAAGAAAAAGATGCGAAGCTTAAAATTTGTTTGGATTTCTATGCGTGTGGTGATATTTTTTCAAACCATAAAGAATTAAATTATATTAAAAAAATAGTATGCACATTCCAATAAAATTTATGGAAAAAAACCTGGAAACTCTCATTCGTTAGCCCTTGCAGTACATGATGCTTTGACATCAAATTACGAGAATCAAAATTTATATTTCATATTGATATTAAAAAGTCCTCAAAATATTTCTCTACTTTAAATTTTTATAAATTTTCCTTCGGATAATAATATCTATTAATAATAATAATAATAATAATAATAATAATAATAATAATAATAATAATAATAATAATAATAATAATAATAATAATAATAATAATAATAATAATAATAATAATAATAATAATAATAATAATAATAATAATAATAATAATAATAATAATAATAATAATAATAATAATAATAATAATAATAATAATAATAATAATAATAATAATAATAATAATAATAATAATAATAATAATAGTAGTAGTAGTAGTAGTAGTAGTAGTAGTAGTAGTAGTAGTAGTAGTAGTAGTAGTAGTAGTAGTAGTAGCAGCAGCAGCAGCAGCAGCAGCAGCAGCAGTAGTAGTAGTAGTAATGATGATGATGATGATGATGATGATGATGATGATGATAATAATAATAATAATAATAATAATAATAATAATAATAATAATAATAATAATAATAATAATAATAATAATAATAATAATAATAATAATAATAACCATAATTACCATCTAAGCGAGCACTTAAAAATGCCAAAAATGATAAGCTGTAAATTGCCCTTAACACTGAAGTTGGACGCAATAGGTATTTTTGAAAAATAAAAGGCAAAAACATTATTTTCCTAAAAGAAAAAAAAGTAAATGTGCGGACTACTTCATGTAAACACAGCTGAGCAGAGATGACAGAAATAACACTGAAAGTAGGCCTCAATGTAGCCGGCGGCAGTTCTAAAATTGTCTAAAATATAGGGCTATCTACATGTGAGAAGATCTAAGTACAGAATCTAAAAAAAAGGTACTTGGACATATATTCTAGATCTAGAGCTTAGATATTTACAGCAGTTAGACTCAACGACGAGATCAAGATTGATTTTTTTTACTGACATTTATTGTGATATGCTTCAGATCGAGCCATAAAAATTTGGAAAAAAAACAATTTAAGAGGTTAAAGATAGCTTATTGGTACACTAATAACGTCAACAATAAAAAACAAGAAAAAAAATTGATTGGTCCTAAAGCAGATTCTTTAAGGTGCTAAAGGAATGGAAAAAAATTTAGCCAATAAAGAGAATTTCTGATCACTCAAAGGAATAATTGTAAGACAGTGTTAAGTAAATTATGGGCAAATTGAACTCAAAATATCTTTAAGCGCTTAGGTCTGAAAATAAGAAAATTTTAATTCAACAAAGTTTTATTAAAGATATGCCACAACACGACAGAATTTTTTCTTCTCCTCGTATTTTCCAACAGAATGGATCATCCTAATAATGATTAAAAGGGCTCTCTTTGTCTTTCTTACGATGATTTCATCTATTTATTTAACTTAAACTCACAGTCTTTCCTCGACTTAGTCTTTCAAAAAGAGTGTCGGTAGAGAAACAGCATAGTGGCGATATGACATGTGACGATCGACATGTATGCGGGAATATTTGTAAGCCGCCAGCTAGGCCTACCATTGTTGAGTGGTGGGCTCGCCTTCAGATAATCAAAACATTTAGAGCCACGGAGCACTTGTTTAATCTCCGCAGAAAGCTCAAAATCGCTAACGTTGGCGCATATTAACAAGTAAAAGGGCTTTATGGGAAATGTTTCATTTTTGTGCACGAAAAAGGTGCTAGCACACATAGTAGACGCATTCTGTTTGTCAGCTGCAACCCAATGTAATTCTTTCGTTTCATTGTATAAGTACATGCCTAGTGCGTCATCTAGGGACTTTAAGTTAATTGTCGCATCATTAAGACTGGCAAGTTCTGTTTCATCTTCTCTTCTGACACAAGGATCGTGCGATGATCTTAAATCTTTAAAGGACTTTGCTAAAATAGCGAGTGAATTAAAGTTTTTGAGAAAGTCTTTGAACAAATCAGACATCAACATATTATTTGGTAGGTTTATCAAGTCCATGTAAAGAGTGGCCACGTACAAGGTTTTCTTGATTCTAGGGTCAAGCAGAATCGAAACTGTCGGGGTGTGGAAATCTGCGTTTTTCATGCCAACTGACAGGAGCTTCAATCCGCAGGAGACAAAGTTTGCGAATCGAGAAACTACCGCAGGACAAAATGGGGTCAGACCATCCTCGTCTATAGCAAAAAGTGCTGAGTGAGGGGCTTTACACATTCCATCAGGCCTGCGGGTAAAATCCTTTCCCTCGCACTGGACGACGCACGTCTTGTCGCCATGTTCGGGAGAAGCCTTCTTCTCTGCTGGTGCTTCAGGGATAGTGCACTGAGCTCCGACCCACGACAAAGTAATTCGAGACGTTCCCTTAACAGTCTTGAGTTTGTACACTCCGTCCGTGGAGAGTGACATCAACAGGTGTAAGTCTATACTCTTAATAAGTACCTGGTTCGCCTCTAGAAGTCTGAGGCCATAATGTCGGCCTTCATTGCAGTAAGCACAAAATTGATTGGCGTAATATAATGGCATTTCAAGGTTGGAATACACAATAGCAGTGCTATTTTGGCATTTTTCTTTAAAGTCTTCATCCCTTGAGCCTTTGCACGTACGGACAACATCACGTTGACACAGATGGGGGATAAGTATCTGCTGGTTGAACATTGGTGTATATCTGTTGTCTGCTCTTAGCAAGGGCACTAAATCCTCAAGACTCGATGGGGTTTCAAAACTGTAATCCAGCCTGAGCGACCAAGTGACCGGAGAAGCGTTGGGCATGTTGTGACAATCGTAGATACTCTTGTTTACGAAGGTGAAACCAGAGTTTGTGTCTGTGATAGGTGCAGAAAAGACCAATGCTTTATTTAACCTCTCAATGATCTTGGCTTTCAAACGATCGTCTGATTGAGGAGAAATTCTAGAGAGCAGAGTAAAGCTAGAGGGGCTCTGTGTTGAGTCCTGACCGCTTTGGTTTAACAAACTATTAAGAAGATTGCTGTTATGATTTTGTTCTAGCATTGGCGAATCGATTTGCTGTGGACTTTCTTGTTTCTTATTCAAAAGCGGACATGACACAATTCTATAGATTAATGCCTCGTCACAAATAACATCAGATGTAAGGAGATGCCCGAACCTGGCGTGACCTTCCTGTACGATTTGGGGACAATCGTGTGACATGTCTCTACAGCAGGTCCCGTACACGACACAACTAGCGCTACAGCCGCAAGGAAGGGCTATTCTCTGGCCACATCTGCCTCGACAGGTAAACTCCAATCTCTGATCCAAGGACAGTCCGGCAGAAAAACCAAACGGTGTACTTGGGATAGTATTTACACGAACTGTAGCAAACTCTTCCCGGTTGGATGAATCAGCCTGGCTTGTGACTAGGCCCTCAATACTGCGATCGTTTTTATAGTCTCTTTCTTTAGACCTATTTTGTGAAAATGCATCCTTCACCCCGATTTCTCTTGTGGTGTCAATGGGTTCTTGAATCCAACAAGGTAGAGATGTCTTGGTGTCATTGCTGTCTGCTTTTGTACAGTTTGGTTCTTGTTGTGTAGCCATTTGAGTTGAATTGGTAACTCCGCCAGTTGTAAATGCATGTTCATCGTAGTTAGATGAAGATTCTGTTGTCTCTAGAAATTTGATCTTTGTTGCTAAGTATTGGTCCGTAACAAAGGCATCAACTTCAAGTGACTTCCCAGAAACTGTCCTAGCCTCCTCTGTATGCCGAGAGCACAACGGGGGAGTAGATAGCGCTAAGTTATACGTCAAAACAGAATTTATCACATTTTCGGTTAGCAACAATATTGTTATCCCTTTGAAAACCTCCATGTCAAAGAAAATAAGATATTAACATTCAGCCATCACTTACTTTTGTTCACTGTCAAAACAGTTGACTCAAAGCCTAAGATTCATCAACTGGAACTTTTATGATAATCAGTCCAAAAAATGCGAGGGCCTCAGATCAGGTGGATGAAAGTCATGCCGAAAGCGCAGTAATAACTTTCATTAAAAAATATTTCGCAGATTCGCAGTTTTATTTCGAGTTTGAATATTGTCGAAAGAAAAAAGAAAAGAACCTGTTTAGTTTTTGGCTCTGATAGTATGATGACCTGGTCGTTTGAAGACCGAAAAAAAAAAAAAAAAGAAAACGGATGATCATAACATAGATTTGCTGTGATTATACTGTTGTGAAATGTACTATCGTTGTCCTAAAATAGGCCCTTGCTGCTTTACTCTAATATTTTTACATGAAGGAGTGTAAAGCACTTTTGCTTTTATACGTTTCAATTGCTATTACTCATGTATCATATTTCGAGATCGCCTAATTTTCAACACAGGTTATACAGACATCATTTACTTGAGCTGTTCCAGGAAATGAAAAATGAGAGCCCTGCTTTGTTTGCTTTGAAAGACAGCAATACATCTGACTAAAAGGTAGTTACACTGATTATTGACCAGGAATGAAAACAAGCTGTTCTATGAAAGGACGATGGAAAAAAAAAATTCCTTAATTCCTTGGCCAGATCTGACGGTTTCGTGAAAGAGAACTAATTTATTCCCTATCCTTTTGATACATTCGAGAGAAAAGGGGATGAACAGAGAGAGGTAAGTAGATAATTAGAGAAAGAGACAGAAGGAGAGAGAGAGAGAGAGAGAGAGAGAGAGAGAGAGAGAGAGAGAGAGAGAGAGAGAGAGAGAGAAGAGAGAGAGAAGAGAGAGAGAAAGAGAGAGAGAAAAAGAGAGAGGGAGAGAAAGAGGAAGAGAGAGAGAGAGAGGGAGAGAGAAAGAGAGAAAGAGAGAGAGAGAGGGAGAGAGAAAGAGAGAAAGAGAGAGAGAGGCAGAGAGAAAGAGAGAGGGAGAGAGACAAAGAGAGAGAAAGAGAGAGAAAGAGAGAGAGGCAGAGAGAGAGAGAAAGACAGAGAGGAGAAAAAGGAAAAGAAGTAGAGAGAGAGAAAGAGAGAGAGTGTGTAAGAGAGAGAGAGAGAGAGAGAGAGAGAGAGAGAGAGAGAGAGAGAGAGAGAGAGAGAGAGAGAGAGAGAGAGAGAGAGAGAGAGAGAGAGAGAGAGAGAGAGAGAGAGAGAGAGAGAGAGAGAGAGAGAGAGAGGAAATTACTGCCTTTTTTTCAGAAATAATCACAACTTCAGGAGATGAGAGGTAATGACAGATTAATGAAGTCGTGACGGGCTTTCTGCCTCTATAGAAAAAAAAATGAAGACATAATAATAAATTTAGATATATTATAAAGTATTCTTTTTTATGAGAATCAAACCAAAAACATTTCACCAAGTATTATTAATTTGCGAAAAATTTAAAGCGTCACAAAAAGAACTAAAATCATTCATAATGCTTTTTTTCCCCTATATTTTTTTCTCTTTTGACGTTTCCAGTAAAATATTGAGAAAGAGAGAAAAAGAGAAAGATAGAGAGAGTGACAGGCAGAATGAGAGACAGTGTGAGAGAGGAAAAGAGAGAGAGAGAGAGAGAGAGAGAGAGAGAGAGAGAGAGAGAGAGAGAGAGAGAGAGAGAGAGAGAGAGAGAGAGAGAGAGAGAGAGAGAGAGAGAGAGAGAGAGAGAGAGAGAGAGAGAGAGGGAGAGATAGACAGCGAGACAGACAGGGAAATTTGTTTTTGACTATTAATTATTAGCTCTCTGGCTCAGGATGTTCATGTTGAACGAGGTTGATTTAATGGAAATTTGATAAGAACCTCAACGTCCATACATTTTGTCGGTACCGGTAATCGAATAGAAAAAAAAAACACTTATTATGCCTCTTGCTTAATTTACTTTGATTCAACATTGCTTCCAAACGCTTAATATCCTCAATACTAATCAAACGTGTATGTGTGTGTGTATATATATACATATAAAAATAATAATAATAATAATAATAATAATAATAATAATAATAATAATAATAATAATAATAATGATGATGATGATGATGATGATGATGATGATGATGATGACGACAACAACAACAACAACAACAACAACAACAACAATAATAATAATAATAATAATAATAATAATAATAATAATAATAATAATAATAATAATAATAATAATAATAATAATAATAATAATAATAATGATAATGGTAATAAAACAAAATATACGAATGAAAGGCTTTTATGTTCCAATTTAAATGTATCTAAACAGGCCAGTGGTTCAGAGGCATTAGGCTTGTACGCTTAATATTTTGGACACAAATCTAATAACTACAAATGAAAATTACAAGAAGATATTAGAGCTGCTATATCCGCACTCAACCTTCTGCTCATGGGGCTTGAATAAAAGGTTTTGAACTTTACTGCAGATGGTTTATTTTACTCTATCAACCAACTCGAAAGACAAACATGCTGCTCTTGTCTTTACTCTATATAAGCATTTCATAGACCCAACTTGCACCGTGGTCATTTTTAAAATTGCAGAGATTTTTCGTCGCTCGGTAAAGTTTACTTATAGTGAGTTGTAACAGCGTGTCAGCGTGTTGATAATTACTGATATGGCCTTGTATTGATAGCCCACATACATCATGAATTTAAGAAACTTGAAAGGGCAGCTCTATCTAAACTATTCTTATGAACATGTTTTCCAGCTTCCATGGGTTCCTCAGAACTAAGAAAACAGAATTGGCCGCAACCCACAACCCTCTATGAGAAACTCATTGGCACTGAACAAAACCTGCTCCAAACATTGGAGTTTGTCAGAGCCACCGGACTCCAGATTTGACAGACTACCAGTGTCACGGGAAGTCAGAAAAAGAAGAATCGCAGGTTCGAGCCTTTACACCGTCGGAAGATGAGTTCCGGATTTCACCTTTTCACTGCCGCTGTTGAAAAGCCTGAGATCCAATCCTGTGGGCGGGCTATATCGAACAAAAATCGAACAAAAGAAACCCTTGCATGCGTGCCTGAGGCACATAATAGTAAAAATCTATAGAATATTTGTGTGTGATAGATTGAAATGATTTTGAGGTAATCTTTTTGATTTGTTCCTATAACCCAGATAAAAACGCAACGTTACGTTTACACTATGGAGCGAGTGGATGTGAAATCTCGTCTTTCCGGTACCAGTTCAGGAATCTGTACAACGCTCTCTAGACATTTCATTGCTTTTGAAAACTAAGAGGTCGCTGGTGAAATAAAAAGACTTTCTTCATTCTAAAAATGGCTACAAAAGTTATTTTTATAACTTGCTCTGTTTGTCTAATTGGTTAAAAATATGGATTACCTGCGTGGAAAGTATAAAAAAAAAATTCTTGGGAATTCTAGGGAATTTTTTCCTATCAACAGGTTTCATGCACTGAAGCGCAACAATTTTATTACGTCAGAAATATCAAAATCTCTTCAGAATAAAAGTAAGAATAGACTAGCGAATCAAAGCACTGAAATTGACTGACTGGAGGGTTTCTTGGCATAGCTTGAGAAGCTCACCGTAACAAAGGTAAATAAAACTTACGGGTTTTAAATTTTCTTTGAAAAGTCATATAAACCATTTAATCATTACAAAATAAAATTGTTTGGCCCTTTATTACACCTTATACATATATGTTATACGCAAGAACAGGTAAAATACTACTCTTTGAAAAAGTAAAACAAAGCGATGCATGCAAGACTTAGCAAAAGTTTATATCATTTAAGAACAAAGTTAACAAACAAATAAATGAGCATAAATTTATAAACCCCACACCACAAGAAGATAACAGCAGATTAAAACAAAGAAATGCCTACCAATACAATATCACAATTAAGGTACAACGGATAAATTGATATATATATATATATATATATATATATATACATACATATAGGTCTATAAGCAGGATATATAGCAGTGTCACACGAAAGTCCATAGAAGTACAGAGAGATAAAGGCCACATGCCTAAAATTAATTTATGATGACTTTCAAATTATACTTGACAAATGTTTACTATATGATATGGCAAGCAAATTTGATTTAAAAAAATATACATAATCGATATTAGAACAAGAGAATAATAGATGCACTTTAATCTATAAAACATGATATCGCAAGCAAGGAACACCAGATTAATTGATATGCATAAGTTTTTACAAGATTTTTGAAGCAAATATAAAAGATTAATAGGTACACACAGGTCAACAAAAACTATATAATAAGCGACTAGAATAGAATTGTTGATAAAGAATGAAATGACGTTATATAAGTGGCAAAATAAATATAAAAAGGAATGGAAGGGTTAAGAAACAAAAAACAAAACAAAACAAAAAAACAACAACTGTATTGAAGGACTGGTATGAATGAGTTGTTCGGAGACACAGAAAAAAGAAAGAGAAATATATAGAGAGAAAGAGAGGGAGAGCAAAGAAAGCGAGAGAGAAAGAGAGAGAGATAGAGAGAGAGAGCGAGAGAGAGAGAGGGAGAGAGAAAGAGAGAGCGAGAGAGAGAAAGAGAGAGCGAGAGAGAGAGAGCGAGGGGGAGAGAGAGCGAGAGAGAGCGAGAGAGAGAGAGAGAGGGAGAGAGAGAAAGCGACAAAGAGTGAGAGAGGCAGATAAAGATTCAGACTGACAAACTGACAGTCAGACAAACAGACATACAGATAGAAACTGAGGTGTAGAGAGGTCGGGATAGAATGACAGTTGCCCATTTCCATCCCTCCTCACTAGATTCATCTTCAGCTTAACACCACAATAAGCAAACCTATGGTTAGATTTGAATTTTCCTCCAAGTAGTTAAATTTTGATACTTAAAAAAATTTTTTTTAAAGAACTCGTTCTCTTTTTTTTTCTCGCAGACCATAGTGATTACATGCATTTTCTATCGAAAAAAAAGTTTTTAAAAAAATATTTTATGCTACTAAAATAAAACATCAGAGAAATAATATTAGAAATTTTGTCTGTCTGCAAAATGATAAGCAAACCAAGAGTGAGAAGGAAAAATTTGGTGGATTAAAAGTTACCGGTAGTCCACAAAAAATCGACCGCAAGATTGTAAGGCGGGAAAAGAAATTTATTTTCAGAACCGAAGCATGAGACACTACTAGACTCTTCTGAATCCAGCAGATTGCCTCTTTAAAAAAAAAAAGAAATTAGATTTCATCACTATAAATATAAGGCCAAAATAGTTTAACGACTAAATTTGTTTTCACCATGAGTTCTAGATTAAATATTCTGCTTAGACTTCGAGTTTGCAAACGTAAAGAGTGAAAAAAAATTCAAAACCTAATGACATTCAGGCTGACATAATTAGACCGTGATCACCGCCATGATCACCGAGACCATGTCTTTCATTATATAAATAGGCAGCGACTAAAACTAAAAAGCTCTTTAAATAGAGGCAAAACAACAAATAACCTCACCCCCCACCCCTCTCCCCCGAAAAAAAACAACGGCAGTTGCTGTCAGGTGCCTGATAATTTTCAACATTCTAAATCAATTTCAATAGATTGTGAAAATAATATTTGTAAAGACTAGGAGGAGACGAGTTCTTTTACATAAAAAGTTGTTATAATAATAACAAAGCACATAATTATTGTCTTTGCACACATAGTACCGCAGATGTGAAATGTAAAACTGTCGCAAACAGGACCATTTAATATACCATTATTCTGAAATGTACACATTATTATATACGCACTGAGTGAACTTTCCTGGCCATGACAAACTAAATACCTTCGATTATTCCCAATCTTGAAGTACATTAACGCCGTTGGTTTCCTAAAATGATGTGAAGTAAGAAAAACCCTTTAATGACGAAAGTTCTCACTCAAGTCAAATACAACCTCACTAATAAAGGGACTCAAGATAGGAGTTCAATAATTTGTAATAATCATAGTTTAAAAAGATAAAAGAGATGTGACTTAAATTCTCTTTACTTTCAAAATTGGCTTATAGGTACAATTTAAGCTCATCAAAGAAAAGCTGTTCTAAGGAAAAGGCAGGGAAATAGTGCTGTCAGTAAACATATTAACACATTAACACTTCTAGTTGTATTTCTGTGAACATTAATTTTGTTTGCAAAAAGACACAATGACGGTAATCAGGGTAAAAGAAATGTCAGTTTATGAATCCAGTGAAATATTTTGTTTCAGAATTATTCAAATCTAAAGCCTGGTTCAACATTTTCTGAAAATGTCAGTGAGGAAAGTTATACGATAGGATACTTATGATGATGAAACTAACTCCCCCAAAAATTACCTTTGTTAGGAATATAATTATTAAGTTAGTAATGTCACCTACATAAGGGTGACAAGTGTATTTAGTTCCGATATTTTTGCTTTCAACACAAGAAAAATTGTTCTGCGATTTCATAGTGTTGTGGTACATGCATTGGCTTACTTTGGTTTCTGTCTTCGCAACGTTCGTTTGTATGAGAAGAGAAAATATTAATCTTATCTTGTTTCGATGTCTTTTATACAAATATCTTTCTCAATAAGTATGAGGGTAAATAAAGGTTTCTAAATTAAAAAAAAAAATTAAGATGTTAACGAACAGTTCTCTGGCGATAGCAGCCTCGCAGCCCGTTATATTTCCATATTTTAGGGAGTTTGTGAAAGTTGTTAAAACCCTTGAATACTTTTGGGTAGTTATTATTCCTTTTGGCATACTATCAAACATGAACAATATCATAGTGTTTGTGAAATCTGGCATGAAAGACATCGTCACGATTCAGTTGCTGAGTCTCTCGCTATCAGATTGCTGTTTTCTCGCGCTCATGACTCCATGGTTAGCAACTGTATTGATACTGGAATTCGCCCCCGGCTGGGATTGGAAATTTGATGCACGCATCACTTCATTTTTGTTCTACTGGCCCGCCTTCACGCTCTACGACTTTTCGGCCTATGTCTCAGTGTTCTTAGGCGTCACGCGCTGCGCATGCGTGGCATGGCCGCTTCATTTCAAATCTGTGTTCACAAGATCAAGGACAATAATAACTATTATAGCTTTATTCATTTCAACCATACTTTTACGTATTCCCGTGTTGACAATTCATTCTGTTGTGATAAAACTAAATCCCGTGAATAACCAATCCTTCGCCTTCTTAGTTACAAACAACAGCCCTACCAATGTGCTTGTCAATGATACTCTAAATCGAACATCTTTACCCTGGATGGCTTTTATCATTATGATAGTCTGTGTCTTGACCTTAAGTTTCAAACTAATGGAGGCATCCAAAGTTCGACAATCTTCCAAACCTAAGTTTAGCTCTACAGCAGCTATATCAATCAACGGATCGGATGTCCAGGGAGAACAAGGCAACGGCATAAAAAATAAGATGTCTGTGAAAGAGACTCACGTGGTACAGTCTGTAGTTCTCGTGTGTGTCATTTTCATCCTGTCACAGTTGCCGTTCTTGCTCTACTCTACAGGTCGTCTCATCCATCCAGAGTTTAATCACGACAAAAAGTTCCGCTATCTCTTCGGCATCTGTACCCAAATCAGCTTGACCTGTTCTTTCTTCAATGCCTCCGTCAACATCTTTATTTACTACAACTACAACAGCAAATATAGATCCGCAATGCAATCAATGCTCTGTAATAAAGTCTCCTGAATCTTACAGACTCCATAGGTATAATGTAAAAGAAAACTTTGAAGGAAACTCTAATCTGAGTGGTTGCTTTTACATTATTTCAAATAGATATTTACATTTAAATAGTGCTTTCATGTACATGTACAAATCTAAAACATTCCATATTGACCATTGAGTTAGTGCTGATAAGAAGCTGAGCAAGTATTTTCAACTACCTGCAATTTAATTATTTTGGCCTGCCTTGGGCGTTTTACATATTGTGGCCTGTGTGACGATTAACCTTAAAATCTGATTAAACGTTTCGGATTATCGAAAGACATGCGAAGATCTGCTGAGAGATTGTGAGAGTCCTGATGATTGACAGGAATTTCATCATATATATTAACAGTTGAAGTAGCTCAGAAAACTTGAAACGATTTTTTGAAGCAGACTAATATTACGGAAATGCAGCTCAGTGGCTATGTAGATCAAAGAACTTATGCAACATCCTTCCCAACCAGAAATACAAAAACCATCAAGTTAGCGGTCAAATGGGAGAATACAGGGCCATTAGAAGCATCTAGACTTGTCTTTCCTTAGAGAACAAAACAGCCATCTATCATTAGTTCTACTGACAGACAATTACGGCCAAAAGTTTCTTCTTTGCAGGCTTTGTTATAATGTGAAGACAGCACAGTCTTCCATTAAGCTAATGACAAATTATGTCCTCTGTGAAAGTCCGACATCTTATTTTATATGTACAAAATACATCTTTAAAAATACAACTAATCCGACCTAGTTAGAAAAAACAACAGAAAAATCCAACACGGGATGTATATAACACAGAATTTGGACTAAAACATGTTTGTTGTGAACAGCAATACTAAAGTTAAATCTGTTTTGACGCGAATCTGTATCATTTTTTAGGGTGTCAAAAGAATACTTATCCAGTCTGATCAGATAAATGTGAGAGAAACGTACTTTTTTGTTTTCGACAGAAGCAATATAGAACCAGTTTGTTTTAATATACCTAGCTAAATGAAACATCTTTTTATGAGAAGCTATCATTATATAAACTTAAAATGTTTTTTGTAAGAAGCTATGTAAAACCAACCTGATTTAGTAAATATGAACTAAATGTCCTTTTAATGAGAAGTATCTAAAACCACTTTTCTAAAGGACTTTCTATCGGTGTATGAAATAATAATATCGCATTAATATGGCAACCTACCACAAAGTTTGCCAAAGTTTACGGAATATTGAGGATAAGCTCGCTTTGAAAACAAATTACCGTATGTTAGAAATTGTCCGCTGAAAAGTTGCCAGGTTTTTTTTATTCTTCTTCAGTCTTTCTTTTTTTCTAATCTATAGTTCCTTCTCGCTCTATAACTTCGATTGCAATATTTTTCTTGTTTCATTCCATTTGATAATCAGATATAAATATATTTAACTCCCGCGGATAACATTTGAGTCGACAAGATACTTTTGGAATGGAACGACATATTTTAAAACCTAAGGTGGCGCAATGATTGACTTGATCAAGTAAACAACCAGTGCCAAATAATCACTGAAGTTCTGCCTCATTTAAACACACCGGAATCGCAACTCTATGTTTTGTTTACAAACTTACTTTCCTTTAAAACTATAGATCAAAATTGCTCTACTCTTACAGATTTAGAACAAAGCACCAGATTTGAGAAGCTATTTTTTTCGTTTTACGAATTATATCGAAGGAAATAAATATCTTCGAATTTATAGAATGTAGTGCAAGCAAAAAGGATATCTCCTTGCTGATGTTTCCTAAATGTCAAATTTCTGTTTCGGATCTCTCTTGATTTAACAAAAGGCAAGAAAAATACTCAAGAAAAAAAATGTCGCTGATGATGGTTATAATGATGATAGTACTACCAGTAGTAGTAATAATAATAATGATGACAGTAGTAGTAGTAGTAGTAGTAGTAGTAGTAGTAGTAGTAGTAGTAGTAGTAGTAGTAGTAGTAGTAGTAGTAGTAGTAGTAGTAGTAGTAGTAGTAGTAGTAGTAGTAGTAGTAGTAGTAGTAGTAGTAGTAGTAGTAGTAGTAATAATAATAATAATAATAATAATAATAATAAAAATAATAATAATAATAATAATAATAATAATAATAATAATAATAATAATAATAATAATAATAATAATAATAATAATAATAATAATAATAATAATAATATTAATAACACTGGACCGCAGAGAGGGACGCACGATGAATAGCATTACAAATTTCCGTTGAGTCTCAGGAAACCTAGATTAGTGTTTTTTCATAATACTTTCTTAATTTAATTAAATCTATGTTAACTTGGTACAAAAGTCCAACACAGGATAATCCTTCAAAATATCTTTTTTATCCACACACACACAACACACACACACATATATATATATATAAATTGTCTCCAACGTTCCCAATCATCTTGGGTTAAAAGACCGGCTCTTTTCGACGATAAACTTCACAAAATTATTTCGTTTATATAAAATTTCAGGAGTAAATTCGTCTTCGATACTATGCCATAATTTACTTTCAGGAAAATAATAAATTAGAGAGTAGTTTCACCACCACACGATTAATTATGCGTATTAATTGATATTATAGAAAGAGGGGAATGATAAAAATGTTTGATTTCGACCTCTCTGCTTACAAAACTTTCTACAAACTTCACTTTAATTTTTAACCATAAACACATTTCAGGTAAACCAAGTAGAGGATTTTTTAAGTGCTATCAGTTCCACTAACGATAGGAATTTATAAGTTATATACTCTTTTAGCATCATGTTTACCGGAAATATGAAATTCATAGTTATAAAAATTTTTTATATGAAAAGGTCGAAAATATGCCCGAAAATTAGGTGCAAAATTTTCTACATGTGCCGGTCATATTTCCTAGACTAACAAATCTTGTTGGCTTACGTCTAATATTGCCTTTTGTTCTAATTTTACATAAGAGAATTGTTGCCATTGATTTCAAAACTAACCCAGCGCATTTTGCTTACCTGTTATATCCTTTCTAGCAGTGTTTGCATCATGGGTGGACGTCGTGTGAGGCTCGCTAAGTTAGGCGAGAGCTAGTCGATGTTAAGTAACCGACTACTCTTTATAAAACATTTTATGCTTATCCAGTTATTCACATTTCACACATTTCAAGAAAGAAAGGAACAGATTTTAATGATGAAAGTTTTCCTTTTTTTATTTATTTCTTAAAAACAGAAGCGAAACGTAAGATTACGATAATGCTGTAATTGTAAAAGAAGACACTCAGAATGTAGAATTTTCGCAATAACTTCCACATCGTTAATATGTAAAATGTCAACAAAGAAAAATAATTTCATGAGCTATTTCTTAGGCTCATTATGTGTTGAACATCATAATTAAGTAACATCCTTTGTCAGTCGATGAAATTTTCTTCGAGTTCGTACAAAAGATCACATAAAGTTGAGTTTATTAACTCGTAATGAGAAGGAAAATACAGTGAATAGTTTCTCATACCTGGCAACTAATTTTAGATAATCGAATAATTATGTGTGACTAGATCAAATGCGAACTCAAATTGAATAAAGAAATGAGTATGGTATGACTAGTTCGAGAATTTCAACGTATTCCTCAGTAGACAATTAAATTCTCTAAATTTCTTTGGCGTAAATGCAAAAAAAAAAAAGTACAAAGCCAAAAAAAAAACCGCTCGAAGTTTTTGTTAGAAACTGTCTGATATTCTTGCTATTAAAGAGTAATTACCGAATCTTTTAAACAAAGAGTGTGTTTTTTATTATTACCTTACCCGATATAGCAGGGAGTATTTTTAAAAACAAGGAATTCTTTAAAAAAATCTAACAAAGCATAAGAGATTTTTAAAAGCGGGTTGGCTTACTTGCTTCGGGTGTTCCCTTGCGTCTCCCAGCTTCTCTAATAATCTTTTGTTTAAAATCATTTTACTTCACAATAAACGCCGAGCGGATTTTCAGTAAAGAAGACTACTACGACTAAAGAAAAACATATGCCAGTTCATTATCTCTTGATTTGGGAGATGTTTAGACAGAGGACAAATACAAGAACAGTTTTTCAAACGCTTTAATGTTACTAACAGTTTTTGCAAGGCATATTGTCATAGTTCTGTGAACAATCTTTAACGCTACCAAGTGAAACTTCAAATTGCTTTCACACCCTTTATTTATATCTCATGGCATTTTACCAAATGTAGATAGAACATTCTAGAGCTTCAAAATATTAATTTAAACTTCAGATGCAACAGATCTTCGAGCAATATGACGGTCACGACAAATGGAACTTTAGCATATTTAACCACAGAAATACAAAGCCCTAACATTATATCAATACGCCCTTTTCAGCACGAAAATCAAATCATACAGCTTATCTTAAATCCTATTTGGCTAGTAAATTTCCTCTTTGGGATCGTTTCAAACATGACAAATATCTCAGTATTTCTAAAATCTGGTGTAAATGACAACGTCACGGTTCTTTTGCTGTGTCTCTCATTGTCAGATTTCTGTTTTCTCGTCCTTATGACGCCATGGTTAGCAACTATAGTGATAGCGACTTACGCCCCTAACTGGAAGTGGCCATTTGATAAGTTCCTTACGGCGTTTTTGTTCTACTGGCCTGCTTTCACTCTGTACGACTTCTCGGCCTATGTCTCCGTGTTTCTGGGTATAACACGCTGCGCATGCGTGGCGTTGCCTCTCCGCTTCAAGTCCGTGTTTACCAAATCAAGAACAATTTTAAGTGTAGTTGTTCTATTCATCTCCACCATCCTCTTGCGTATGCCCGTGTTATACATACATTCCATTGGCATAAGGCTGAACCCCTCAACTAACCAAACATACGTGTACTTGAGATACCATGGTAGCCCTACCAATGTGCTCGTTAATGATACGCTAAACCGAACCTCTTTACCCTGGATAGCTTTTATCATTATGATTGCCTGTGTCGTAATTCTAGGTTTCAAACTTATGGAGGCATCCAAAGTTCGACAATCAACTAGCTCTGAAGCAAATGGAATGAATCCCAGACCAGATATTCAAGGCAAACAAAGCAGTAGCAAGCACAAGATGTCATCTAAAGAGACTCGCGTGGTACAGTCGGTTGTTCTGGTGTGTGTCATATTCATTCTATCACAGTTGCCGTTCCTGCTTTATTCTACTGCTCGTCTTCTGCACCCGGAGTTTGACGTGGGTAAAAAACTCCATTATCTTTTTGGCATATGCTCACATATGAGTTTGACGTGCTCCATCTTAAATGCGTCCGTCAATATCTTTATTTATTACAATTATAACAGCAAATACAGATCTGTACTGAAATCACTTTTGTGCAACAATTGGACAAAAACTTAATCACGACAATCATCGAATCGTTTTTATAGGTATGGAAGTGAAGGCCAACAGACGTCTATTTTCAATCCTCCCCCCCCCCCCCAAAAAAAAAAAAAAAAAAAAAAAAATTAGGTGAATACTTCTGAGTGACTTTTAAATGGGCTTTAAATGACCAGAAATTTTTCATACACTTTTGAAAAACAACATTTCTTTAACCTAAGACGCTTAGCATTTCACAGAGTTTTGCCATATTTAGTGTTGCTGTTAGAGAAGGTGACTTCTTAAGAAACCCAGTAAACTATTTTGTTGTGCGATCAGCGTGTGATGTAGTATGCACATGATTTTAACATTATGTTTCATCAAAAGTGTTTGTAAAACTATATATTAAGAAACCCTTTGCTGGTCACACTTGTCAAAGACAATTCAGAAATAGAAAAACTCTTAATTGCATGCTACTTATCTTGGTTTGTGTCTGACTTTTGTTTTCATTACTTCGGTTCACTTAGTTGTAATTTGATTGGTCAAATCACACTTCTTGGCATTTCTTTGGCTCAGACTAGATTTTATCGATAGAAGTAGATCAAGGCTCTACTTTTTTATCGCTACTATCTGGAAAGCCATGCAGGTTTTGACAGCAATAAAATAAAACTATTGTTTATAAACTTGTTTTTTGCTTTTCTGTTGCTTTATATATATAAAAAAGTCATTATCAAACTTTTCTAAGGAGGATCAAATTCTAGGAAAAAAAAACAACAACAGTTTTTACGGTCATATTTTACGACTCAGTTCATAATAAATTACACATGTATTTTACTAGCACCGCCCTTGTCTTTCTATTATTTTTCCAAAACATTTTCTCAGCCTTGTGTCTCATCATCTTGTTCAATATATATTTTTACTTTGGAGCACAAAAGAGGGGTGATTTTAAATTATCACTAGTAATTATAAAATTGATATAAAAAAGGATTCTCATGTACGGCTAAATCCTCCAAAGTTATCGCGACACCAGATTAAAAAGAATGAAAATGGTTGGAAAACTCAATATAAACAATGCTATTTGCTGTCTGCCTTTTCATACATTTAACTCAAATAAAATCTTAGGCTTTGTTTGCAAATTGTCCCAGAAATGTGATTACTGAGCTTAACACATACCTTTTTGCAATTTAAAGTAATTAATTACATACGACATAGTTTCGAAACGTGATATTCAACTTGCCCTCATCAAGAGTCATATTAGGATCGAAACCAATAGAAGAAGAAAAGAGGGAAAAACGCCATTACAAAACAATATAAATCTCACTATATTACCCTTTAACTCATATCTCTCACACATCTTAAAACATAGGAAGAGTAAAAGTAATAAAAGGCATAGACTGTTAGTGCACATGACAGAACTTAAATATTTATGAATACAAATAGTGTTATTTTAAGATATCTCAGTTCTCTCAACTGCTTACACAAAAATAATGGCCAAGTGCAAAGAAAAAAATAGAGCAAAATTTTGTTTTTCGTATTTGAAACAAAGCCACAACGTAATGAGACAAAAAAAAAATTGGTGTTAATTGGTTGCGATTGCTTTCTTTTATTTTTGGAATAAAAAATTGCTATCAAAGAACTACCAATAGTGTCGAGGAGGATTCACAATGACAATGGGCTAAAGCACAAAATGTGCAATGTGTTTGGATGACATCAACGAGTGCAATTTTCAGACCAGATTACTCTAAAGTCTAAAGACTAAGGAGTTTCAATATCAAGCCGCAACTCACGGATCTCTACTTTAGTTCAGTTTTCAGTTTTTGAAACTAATCTCAATAAAAAATATATATTATTTTCCTGTAATTTACAACGATTATGACCAAAGTTCAATCAAGCCATGTCTGGCATTTCTCTCTCGTGTTCTACAAACGCCGTTCCTATGTATAAAATCGACACACTCTTGTTTCTCTCCCTATTCGTCATAAACAACCCAAAGCAGAGTTGATCCAGCAATACCTTTAAACATAATGCTGATATTCAATGCAGATCTAGTTTACCGGCTTTTCTAATTTGCGATTTCGGAAAAGGCTATTTCACTTTGTTGCAAGTCGCGAGTTCTGTTCAACAAACATAAGCCTTTTAAAGATCTAAGTATGTCTAAAACAAATTTGGTTTAAATATTTTCTCAAGTGCACTTTTGATGTTTTTACTTTTTTACTTCAATTATAAAACCATAATTCATTCTTGCAGACATGTTCCTTGAAAAAAATCTATCGTTCAATTTAATTGTTGTAACCGAATCCAAAATAAAGCTATTTCTAAACAAGTGTAATAAAACTAAAAAGAAAAACCCAAAAAAGCTAATAGTTCAGCGCTATCTTGGCGTATCACCATTTCCGCCATTCAAGAGTAAAACCAGCTTGAATGTTTTCAGACTTACTGTGACTAAATAAACTCGCAAATCCTTTATCTGTGTTTGTGACAGATAGGGGCAT
Organism: Elysia crispata; assembly: GCA_033675545.1. Lineage (NCBI taxonomy): Eukaryota > Metazoa > Mollusca > Gastropoda > Plakobranchidae > Elysia > Elysia crispata. The sequence continues at coordinate 68,512 of JAWDGP010007228.1, read as the reverse complement.
TAATCGTGATCATTTTTAAGGTAAACCACAGTATTTTTCCCTTTTTAATTTGTAGTAAAATCTTGAGTTGGCTTGAAAATGGATATAGATAAGATAGCACTACTTCAATTACTTAACTTAATAAAAATATCACAATCCTATCTACAAAACACAAAACTGACAAGAAAGTGCCTATCACGTAAAAAAAGCCCTATGTCTCTTCACTTGCAACCTAACAAAAAAAAAACTATGCCACTAAAATCGTATCAAATTCTTCGGAAACGTATGGTACGTTTAATTTCACAAAGAAAGTACATAAAAACAAGAGCATGTTGAAAAATAATGCCTCCAAGGCCATATCTTCTATGCTTTCAATACATAAAACTATAATTTTACCTAAATACTGTCAATAAAGTAAGGTTTATGGAAAATTTCCAGTGCTGTTGACGTAATATGTAAACATACTGCACTGCTAGCTGGTAAGAACCTCATCCAAATTGAAAATATGGCATCTATTAAAGATTTGCGATAAAAACTGAGAGCTATGATCGTTCAACATGACAACCTCACACAAGTCGCGACACACAATCAGCTTTGAACTGTTTGGGACATATAAGACCTTGCTACATTCTCCATACAGCTAGCACACAACTTGCACCATCCAATTTTCTTTCTTTTCCAAAGCTGAAAAGGAAAGTCGTCTTGGAAGAAAAAGTTTTTTTTTAATGAATATCACGTGGAGGGTTACGCGTGTTCTTGGTGACAAGACAAGGATGCTGGATTTTAAGATGACACCATTCAACAGCTTGTCAAGGCCCTGTATTGAATATGTAAAAAGGAGATGTAACTATTATTTGTCGGTTAAAGATTTAATAAATTTCTGAACAACGTTTCCCATTTACATTCCCTCTTTGAGGAAAGTTTCAGGGACTGTCATTAATGAGTTTCAATAGACATAACCAGTAAACTTTGTCCACAAAGGCCAAGCTTTTTAAAAAAATAACAAGGCAGCATCTGACCCATACCAACTAACTTAAAAAAAATTGAAACACGTCAAAAGGTGCCAGAAAGCACAGAGAGATAAATTGATTGACCGCCGTTATGGAGATCTTAGGTTTGGTTTGGATAAAATCTCATTCTCAAACTTAAAGAGCAATAAATTGAGATGTGGGTCTATGTAAATCGATATCTTGAGTATAATCGTATAGTCTTTAGTAAAACTCGAACAAATAATGTTAGATCTATCAACTTCACCGAAATAAGCTCTATCATATAAGTCTAAAACACAGTCTTTCATAATAAATGGATAATATTCTTTTTAATTTTGCAATAAAAATTTGATCTGAACATTTCGATTGCAATAAAACTTTTATACTTCATCACATTTTCTTTACTCATGATGCATTTTCATATATTTTTACAATTTCTTGGAAAATCTGCACACCAATTTTTATTACAATAACTTTGAAATACTTTTTTACGACAAATATTTGAAAATCTAGATAAATTAAAAAAAAAGGTTTTACTGCGAGAACTCAGAAAATATTTAAAGATATATTTAGAAGCGATTTGCGATAACGATATAAATTTTTTTTATACTTTTCGCACCACTTTATTGAAAACTTATCTAGACAAACTTTCGGTGAGGTCGAATTTGTGAAAATCTAGAGAAGCTTTTCAAAAACTTAAAATGTTAAATACTCTTGAACAATTTTTGAAAATCTATCTAGGAATTTCTACCGGGATAAATTTTATGCTTGATTGCATTAGAATTCAAATTTTAAAAATGTATCCGAGCCTCTGGTTATTCTATTAAGAAGATTATTTTATAATTTCATGTGAATATCTGAACTAGCTTTCTAGAATAGATATTTTCCTGTAAAAAATTTCACCGGTAAAATGCCTAGGAGAAGGAAAGTGGGATTTGTACTGGGCGCTCCAACACCATAAGCCAAAAAGAACAAGAGCTCACAAGAAAAGACGAGATGATGGAGGGAGTGACACTCGAGATTTAGAAATAATTGGCAGTAATATCATAATATTGATTTCAGGCCGGAACGTAGTTAAAACTGTGTTAATTTTTACATTTTTGTGTGATGAGGAACTTGAAAAGTTTGTGTTGGCTTAAAAGTCAATAGAAAATTAACCACGTAAATTATAAATTTTTATATATAGGCCAGGAAAAATGCCCTTTTTATACTTGTTGTCATGGAAAGGAAGTCTGTAGTGACTAAAAGTAATATGTCGGACGAACCCAGCAACCGCAGAAACGAAAGGTCAACAAAATTGAGGTTTTGCTGAGTCGGGACATCTCATTACTCATGGTCTGGGTGAAGAGATAAATCAATTACGGGTATGTGAAGAAAAGCGTCCAGAACTGGTTTACTTTGTTCATTCTATCCAATTACAACAGAAATAATGTAAATCTCTCAGTGTTCCTTAAAGCTGTTAATTGATTAACGCTGGAGGCTATAGATTTATGATTGTTGAGTAGTTCGTTTTTCTTCAGTGTAGATGGCATCCCTACCTGTTTATTTGAGCGGGGAATGATGCTTGCAACCAATATATACGCCACTGGCCAATATTTTTGTAGTGCAACGCTTAACCAATACAGATCTACTTCATCGGCCTGATTAAACGAAAAACTGCACAAAACAGAACTACTTCAACTGCGATTCCAACTGTTTTACAAGTTTTAACAACCATATATAGCTACTTCACTGACAAGTATAATTGTAACAAGTAACCTCATAGATCTATTTCACTAATCGATCATTGTACAAAGGCAAAAACTATAGAGCTACTTCATATGACAGTGTATACGTAATATGTAACGAGATAAGCTGATCAACATTATTTTACCAACCAATCTTTCTGTTCTAGTTATAATAGCCAAAAAGTAAAATTTTTTCACTCATCAAAGTAATTCTAATGACTATAATCAATGGAAATAGAACTTCTTTATTGGCAAGTCTAATTATAAAACCTTACCGACTAGGTGCTACATTGCTGGTAATTTAAAACTAAATTAATGTGTTTCAAGATATTTATGCCAGAGTCCGAGGCTACTGTAATGTTCTTTGCTCGAATCTCTCTCACTTTCTCTCACTCACTCTCTCTCTCTCTCTCTCTCTCTCTCTCTCTCTCTCTCTCTCTCTCTCTCTCTCTCTCTCTCTCTTTCTCTCTCTCTCTCTCTCTCTCTTTCCCCTCTTCTCACTTTGATCATGCACTTTAGCCATACGCCATAACTCTTCATCAATCTTGCACTATTTTTTCAATCTTTGCATTTTGCAACAAATATTAAAAATAGTTTGTGCACTATATACACATTTACATATATATATATATATATATATATATATATATATATATATAATTACATGCTATTCCTTCGTATATCTAATACAACACATAAATATATAAGAATGCGGATAAAATATTTTTGACTGGTCAATCTAATGAAATACTTAACCTAATGAACAAGTACTTTACAGGTTGGCCAAAATATGCTATCTCGCACAGAGCCTCCTGGCTTGCCAGTCTAATAAATATCTAAGTGGATGCATATTAAACACCTACCTTGTCAGTGTAACTACATTACCAAACCTAATTAGGAGTCTTTTCTATTTGATTGATATCTCCAAGTCCTAAATAAAACTACTTCACTCTGAATCTAAAAACAAAGCTTGCGGTTCAAATTATTTGAAAGAAAAAGTTCTCTAGAGAGCCATGCAAAGTGACACTATTGTGCATTCTCACTATCACACCTAATCTCGCAACAAAATTATCTTTTGTTTGAGATTCTTCTGGAATGAAAAGACTGACCAAACAGTTTGATTTTGTTGCCTACCCTTACCATGCCTTCAAAGACATCAATTAATTATTCTACTATTGAGCCATCCAATGCACCTGAAACAGACGTTTAACATTTTCTTAGCGAAGATAAATCTCAACAACAATAAAAGTTTATTATTTACGTACTTTTTAAGCAATATATTTATTGGCTATATAAATCCTGCCTTAATAAAAAAAAAAACAAACGCCAAAACTATGATTAAAACTGGTGGGAGGTTTCCAATCTGTGCCAGACACTTTTTCTTTAAAAAAACTAGATAAATCTTGTCGGGTTATATGAAATTTTGCTTTAGATAATTCATTACATATAACCAATTTGATTCTTTTGATTTAAGAGCTAAAACAGCTGCTTAGGAAGGCCGACTCATTCTGCTTCACGCTTCAATCTTTGCTGGCAATGTTTACATCATAGATGAAAGTGGAGTGAGACGCGTTCAGTAATTCTAAAGAGAGAACTCGACAGTGATAAGAAGACAATCTATTATTAAAATTACGTTTGGTTTACCTATTTTTTAAGGTTTGGCAGGCTTCAAGAAAGAAAAGAACAGGTGTTAATGAGAGAAATTACTACTTATTTTTTTGTGTGAAATCCTCATTAAAACCTTGAAATCAAATATTAGAAACACGTATAATTGACTGCCGTATTACCGTTAATTAAAAAAATGCTCTGAGTTGGTATTCTGTGCAACTAATTGCAAATCTCCATGAAAAAATGTCACCTAGGAAACATATTTTGAACTCCATTTTTCAAAAATTCAATATGATCATTAGCTATCATCATTTGCCAGTCGAAAGAATGTATTCAGCCATAATTTTCTTTGACTTTGTAGCAAATATCACATCAAGGTGGATTTGATCGCTCGGTAGCGAACATAAATGTGCAGTGAATAATTCCTGTACTTTCAACACAATTATGAAACATGTGTAATCCAATCAGATGTAAGTACTAATACAGCTATCAAATGTATAATGTATGACTAATGCAAAATGTCTGAAGTTATTCCTCGTTAAATTCTCTTAATTTCTTTCATGTAAGTGTCCATAATTGTAAGCAGAGAATGTACTTTCATAATAACTTTGAAGGCGTTAATTTTTTTAATAGCAGATGGCCCTAATTGTTTGATCCCCAAAGAATACTAGCTTATTTTTTCAAACAAAGACCGTGTTTGATTTCCATAATTGAAGCAGAGAATTTACTCTTGAAACAAAGACTTATAAGTCACTAAAATGTTAACAAAGTATTAATTCATTACAAAGACCTGCGTGTTGAAGGTTGTTTTCTTTGGCTTATCAACCTCTCTGACAATCTTTCATTATCATATATTTATATATGAAATACATCATAGAGAACTTTCATAACAAGAGGACTACTAAATTTACGACCACTTTTACAAATTCAGTAAGGCGCATTTCTCATATTTCTACTTAGGGTCTTCAACGACGCCTTAGCTCGACATTTCAGCAAGTGAAATTGCAAATTGCTTTAACATTCGAAAGGTGACTCTTAAAATCTTTTATGGGAATTGATCCAGTGTAAGCCGAACATTATGACAGTAAGAACATTTGAAATGATAAACAACCTAACTACAGAGATTCCAAAACCTGATATTATATCCACATTGCCTTTTCAGCACGAACATGGGACTTTAGAGCTAATACTAAATCCTGCTTGGCTAATTATTTTCATTTTTGGAATCATTTCAAATATCACGAATATCTTAGTATTTCTCAAATCTGGTGTAAACGACAACGTTACTGTTCTGTTGCTGTGTCTCTCAGTATCAGATTTCAGTTTTCTCATCGTTATGACGCCACAGCTAGCAACTAGATTCATATTAAAATTTGCGCCAAACTGGAACTGGAGGTTTGATATGGGTATAACAGAGCTTTTGTTTTACTGGCCTGCTTTCACTCTGTATGACTTCTCGGCGTATGTGTCGGTTTTCCTGGGTATAACGCGGTGCGCATGTGTGGCCTTGCCTTTCCGCTTCAAGTCTGTGTTTACCAAATCAAGAACAATAAAGAGTGTAGTTGTTCTATTCTTCTCCACCATCCTCTTGCGTATGCCCGTGTTATACACACATTCCATTGGCACAAGGCTGAACCCCTTAACTAACCAAACATACGCTTACTTGAGATACCATGGTAGCCCTACCAATGTGCTCGTTAATGATACGCTAAACCGAACCTCTTTACCATGGATAGCTTTTATCATTATGATTGCCTGCGTTATTATTCTAAATGTCAAACTTATGGAGGCATCGAAAGTACGACAATCTACTAGTTCTGGATCACTCGGGATGAAACACAGACCAGATATTCCAGGGCAGAAAAGTAGTAGCCAGCATACAATGTCATCCAAAGAGACTCGAGTGGTACAGTCGGTTGTTATGGTCTGTGTCATATTCATCCTATCACAGTTGCCGTTCCTGCTTTATTCTACAGCCCGTCTTCTTCAACCGGAGCTTGACGTCGGTAAAAAACTCCGGTATCTTTTCGGCATTTTCACTCAAATCAGTTTCACATGTTCTTTCTTAAATGCGTCCGTTAACATCTTTATTTATTACAAGTACAACAGTAAATATAGATTTGAACTGAAATCAATGTTTTGCAATAATAAGGTGAAATCATAAAAGGCATCTAATAGAATTTTGTTTCGGATGCAGGCAACGGCTAACAAATGTCCACTTTCAATCTTACAGCTAGACGTAAACATGTGGAGCGACGTTTTAATGCGCTTTTGCTAGGGAAAAAAATTTTTTTTTTTTAATCAAGGACGCCAAACATTTCCCACAGTGTTGTCATAATTTGCGGTGCTATGAGAATAGTTGACTTCTCAAGAAATCCAGTAAACTGTTTTGTTGTACGATTGACTTATGATAATATTGATCTTAACATTATGTCAATTAGACGTGCTTATAGTATTATACTTTGAGATAAACTGAACGACAAGGCTGCTGGTTTCTCTTCTCATAGACAATTTAGAAAAAAAATTCTTTTTTGGTTTGTACCGGGCTTTTGACTTCATTAGGTTTACTAAGTTGTGATATAGATTTGTCTAATCCCAGTGACCTTAGTAAATACTTGCCATTATTTGCCTCTGACTAGATTTTGTCTATAAAACTAGATCAAGATTCTACTTTTTGTCACTACAGCTTGTGTTTTATTCAAAATCCATGCAGTGTGAAACAGAAATAAAATAAATTTGTTGTTTATAACATTGCTTTTTCTCTTGCTTCTTATAAAAAGTCTTTGTTAAACTATTCTAAGGAGGATCGAATTTTGGAAACAAACAAAAATATTCAATCAACTAACATTTTAGGATGAAGTTCAAAATAGATTGTATATTATTAGCATGATCCTTGTCTTTATTTCCTTTTTTAAAAATATTCTTTTAAAATCTTGTTTCCCACCACCATGTTTAGTCTAAAGGTCTATTTTTTCTTGTAATCCCAAAAGATGGGTGATTTTGAGTTTCACTAAGAGCTAGAAATTTAAAGTAACTAATTTATATCAGACAGAATCTCAGCAACAGCTAAAACTCGCTTTTTTTTCTCTAAAACTAGTCTGAATCCGGTATTGGACCATCTTGTAAACATGATCGCGTTTAAAATAATAAACATTTTTTTTGTGGTAAATTTAGTAAATTTCTCAAAGCTGCATATCTAGATGGTTAGCTTTCATTCAGGAGCATTTATGGGATGTGACGATTTTGCTGAATTGTCATTAATAAGTTTGAGTTGGCATAACAAACAAACTTGGTTCACAGAGGCTAAGAGTTTTAAGAAATAACAAGCCAACCTAATCAAATCTGACTGAAACAAATGTTTGAAGCACGAGAAATGGCACCAGAAAGCGCAGGCAGATGGAGAGATCGGCTATCTTTATGGAGGGTTCAGATTAGGTTTTAGGCTGGACTAAAGCTCATGCTGAAACTTAAAGGATATGTCACATTCATAAAAAAGGACTAAGGAAAGGCAAAACGACATGCAGAGAAATACTACAAATTAACAGAACAACAGTATGCACAGCATAGAGGTTGCATACTATTTAAACAATTGTAATCACAAGCTACAATACTGAAATCATTTCTAAAAGCCATCAAGATTTAAACAGATAGTAAAGGGCAGATTTCCTTTTCTTCTTTGTTTCATTGAACTATAATTCATCTTTTATTTATATGAGAATTGTACTAGATTTTATTTGTTATTAATGCCGCAAACTAGAGTAAAGAAGGCAAAATTTGAGAAATTATTGATATATAACTCATTTTCTTGACATTGGATATACATGAATTGTCTCTTAGAGATCTTAAGCTCTGGTTCTTGATTGTGAGTGGAACTTAGGTAATCAGAAAACTACGGTTGTGTTTTTGATGACAATTGAGCATTTCTTATCATTTGCTTCTCATTTGATATTCAAGCCTTTGTGCTTACAGATCAGATAAGCTTCGGAAACAACTGCACGGCTGCTTTTCCTTTAACTAGTAAAGAAATTACATAAATGTTGCCGCAACATTTGAGCTTTTAATGTGAAGCAAAACTCATTTTAACCAGAAGTGACAGTTGTTGTCTTTGTGAATATTTAACTGTTAGCAGAGTTATCTGTGACCTATGATGAAATTTGATGTAACATCATAACTGTTTGAGGGAAGTTTGTCCCTAAGAGCTATTACTGTTAAGTCATTTGTTCCCATGCTCACCTCTAAATATCTTCTTTCTGGGTTGATAATCGATTGCTGTGTTTTGACATAAAAATGTTCATTGTCTTGACCAGCCGATGAACTCTAAGGACCACCGAAGTCCCAAATGTGACTTACAGTGTTTTAATATTATACCTGTGCTACAGGTCTTAAACTGTATGTGACAAAATTAATAATAAAATTGAACAAGATAAAGAGCAGAAGCTGCAATTTCACCCAGACACTGGAACAAATTTGCGATCCTGATAGCGACAGAGAAAAAAGATCAGACCAGATGAGCTAGCCACACACTTACTGATACAAACAAATTCTATTAAGAACAGCTAGAAATATCAGGCCAAAAAGGACCACGAGGAAAAGGCCGGGTGTACCATTCAAACACCTGGGCTGATCCAGGGATTTCGAAACCTGAAGAAAAACGGGGTAGCCTACAAGACAAATAACTATTACAAATAAAATAAGTCAAACTCTTCGAAAACAATCTCAGAAAAGGCAAAAAGAATTGCAGAGCAACAATGCAAATAAACATAGATATAGTATACTGAGCTTAAATTTTGCAAATGGTTTAAACATTACCACTGATCAATAAAGTCAGATGGGACGTGGGACAGATCAACAATGAAAAATCCCAGAAAAATTATATCTTCTGCATAGAGTTGTTAAAAGGGGAAGATACACAAGAGATGTCACTGACACGAAAGAGAAATAGTTAGCTGAGACAGAGTTGAGGATGTCACTACTTTCAGCAAGAAAATTAATGATTCACTTTTACTATGTCAAGGCGGTAGTTGAATTCAAAGAGCTATGAACAAGTTTGAAATAATAGAAAAAAAAGACCAAAGTTTTGTAGTGTTGAGAAAGATATCGACTCCACTGACAAGTGATTTACTTTGAGAAAATGGAACTGTTGAAAAAGTCGCAAACTTCAGAAAACAAATGATCAATCATAATATAAAGATCGTAACCTAAAAAGTGTAATGGTTCACCAGATTTCTTAGGGTCGCCAATAAAATCCAAAAAAATATGGAAAAGCTACTCTGGATTAGGCGATTTTACGTAGGCATATTTTTAAAACGCAAAGTTGTTTTAGAGATTAACAAAATGACATTTTAAAACACTATTAAACCTATTAAGCATGCGAGACAAACCATTGAGCTAGGTAGACATTTTAATTAGTCGTGCATATCTACATTTTGTTTAAACGCGAAACGAACACAACATTTGTTTTGATTTTGAATCTCGTGGCAGTTGGAATGAGCTTGACTGTCGAATCCAGATCTAGGAGGTTAGCCTATTCTCATTTAGAATATTATATCTAGATTTAGACCTCTAGAATTATCTATATCTAGATCTAGTTTTGATCAAAATATCTAGATCTGAATATCTATGCTATACTGCCCATCGATATGTTTATAATTAGAATTATCGAGATATCTAGATCCTAGATAAAGATGAATAGGCGGAGGCACATATCACTGGATCATGCGAGTAAAAGGAAAGATATCAAGACCATTTGAAAGCCTTTTTAATACTCACACGCACCCCAGCCCCTGCAAATTGACAATAGGGTTCCGTTTGTAGAACAAAGTGAAAACGGCACTAACACAGATAAAACTAATATATTTTGAAAGAGGGAACATTGGAGAAAATCACGTGGTCTTAAAAACAACTGATTTGAAACAGTGAAACAGTCACTAATTGTCAAAACAGATAAAATTGTTGACATAGAAGCAATGGAATCAGGTCCTAAGTCCGGAGAGAAACTGTCGACTTAGATAGTAAACAAAAGTTATCATTTGTAAAAACTGTGGGACAAATAATTACTTATTCCAAGAGAACAGTCCATCAAATGTTATGATCTTTCGGAGTTTTGAGTTCAATATTCAGAATTTCAGCTGTGTTTTAACTTAATTTGAGCTATGAACTAGATGTTGTATCAGTAAATCGATCCGGGCATTTTAGATCAGGTGAGCAGCAGCTTACACCGAGTTTAACTCTGAAAATTTTGTTTGCGGCTCAGAGCTCTCTAGGGTAGAAATGTAAAGATGTCGGTTTCTTTTGCATGAAATATTCAGTGTCTTCTTCAAATGGACCTAATGATTATAATCTTCCAACATTTTGAGCACTTGTTTTCCATGTAATAATTAAGCCTATTTTGCTCATCTGTTGAGATATATAAAAAAAATTCACAGTGCTAACTCATAAAATTACCTACAATTTGACCTCAGCAATTATTTAATAAGTTTGAAAAGCCACACATTATAATGCCAGAGCATTTGATCCATTTCATTATTGAATAAAATCACCTGATCTAAGGGTGACATTCTTTTGTCTTTGTCACTCTGTTACTGTTCGACAAGTATCTTTGACTGATGGTTACAGATGCTTGTTACCTCAGAGCTGTATATGACGTGGCAAACATTTTTTTTTAGTTTTTCCCTAAGATCTCTAAGACTTCTGCTGGTGCTGTGAAGTCAGTTACTTCCAAACTGACCTCTAAATATCTACTCCCTGAGTTAATAATGGAGTGCTGTGCTTTAAGACAAAGATATCTGACTTCTTGCCCAGGAGACAAACTCTAAGGACCACTCAAGACCCTAATGCGACTTACGCTATTTTTCTTTCAATAATGTGCGATAGACTTTAAAGTCTTTTTTAAAAAAAAGTACAAGTAAAATTGAAGACGATAAAGAGCAGAAGCTGGAAGAAATTTGAGATAATGATAACGATAGGGCAAAAAGATCAGATCAGATGAGCTAGCCACACGCATACTGATCCAGTGAATTCTATTAAGAACAGCAAGAAGTATCAATGATACCAAAGGACAGCAAGGAAAAGGCCAAGTGTAATTTTTAAACATCTGAGGGTTGGTCAAGGGATTAAAACAAAAGACCTGAAAGAGAATGGGGTATCCTACGATAAGAAATTGAAAAAAGAATAAACAATTATGCTTTAATGGGAAGTCATAGATTAAGCTATTGAAATATGCTTAAAAAAAACCATCAAGATTCAGACAGATAGCAAAGACATTATGGGCAGATGAAGGGGATATTAGAGTGTGATTAACGGTGCAGAATGGAATCTACAATCTAAACTGTGTAACAGAAGTAGAGCCACAGGCAGATAAAGTCAGATGAGATCTGAGACAGACCAGCAATAGAATGAGACAGGAAAATGATGACACTTCCACAGAATGTTTAAAACAGAGAGGTGGGGATGGCCACTGACGCAAAAGAGAAAACGATTGACTTTCATAGACTTGAGAAAGAGGATGAATCCAGAGAGAAACAATCCACTCAGCCAGAGTTGCGAATGTCTCCAGTTTCAGAGATATGATTCACTATTACTGAGTAAAAGAAATTATTCATTTCAGACAGAAATGGTTTAGTTTGGAATAATAGAGAAAGCAACCAACTGCAGAGAAAAATGACAGACTTTCTAGAGTGAAGAATGTTATTGAAACCAGAGGCAAGTGATTTACTTCGAGAAATGGTACAGTGGAAAAAGATTTACGAAGAAAGAGTGAAGAAATCACTAAAAACAGAGAAAACAAATGTATTTTGAAGGAGGAAACATTGGAGAAAGTCACAATCTTTTAGAGAATTGTTGAACTTGAGTATAAATTTAAAACAGTAGAGAAAGTCACCAGATCAAGAGACAATTGGCTTAAGACTGTGAGGCAGTCACAAACTCAGCAGATAAAACTGTTGGCTACGAAGCAATAGAGTCAGGCCCAAACTCAAGAGAGAAATTATCGACTTAGACAGTAGAGAAAATATTGCCTCATTTTTTTAACCGCGGGAAAAAAATCATCACTTTTTCCAAAAGACCAGCTCATCGAAAGTTGCGTTTCAAACTTGTGGCTTGAATATTCACAATTTTAACTGACCTGTAAGGTACTTAGTGGCATCAGCGAATCAACATTTAGGCGAGCATTTTAAACCAGGTAAGGAGCACCTTACACCGAGTTAGGCTCTTTAAATTTTGTTTGGAGCTCGGAGCTCCCTAGGGTACAAGGTTATTTTTTAAATCATTGCGGTACCAACTTCTGAGTATGAAATTATTAGGTAGAGTCTTTTCCATTTCAAAGCATCAGCTGCAATCCTTGTGAAATTTAAAGGTCTTCGCGCAAAACATGGCCTTTCACCATTTCCAGCACTTGAGATTTGATACGGCCTATTTTAATCATCTGCTGAGATATGGAAGAGTAAAATTTATTTATATCTATAATTTCGCTTCAGTAATTAATAAGTGCTAAAATCAATCATAATGTTGTCATAGATTTGATCCCATTTATTATAGAGCCAAAACGTACTGATCCAAGGATGGTTTTTGTCCATCTGTCACTGTTAAACATGTACCTTTTACTGCTGGTTCTAAATTCATGAGATCATAGACCTGCTTGATTTGACAAACGTGTGGTTTTCTTCAGAGAGCACCAAGACTCTTGATGATACTGTCAAGTCAGTTGTTCAAGGACTGACCACCGAATATCTACTTCCTGTGGTGATAGTGGATTCCTGGATTCGGACACAAAGTTGCTATAAGTCTTGCACAGTCGATGAACTCTAAAGAACAAATTATACAAATTTTATGTTCGATCTCTTGAAGATATCTTGAACGCTAGGTGAAATAAATTAGGTAAAATTCAAGAAGATAAAGAAATCACAAGAAGTTTAATGATTTGATCTCACCAAGACAATGGAAAAAGTTTGAGATACTGATGACCGTAGATGAAAGGATGGGTCCAGACACACATGCACAGCAAGTTCTATTGACAGCTGCTAGAAATATGACACCACACAGTACATTAAGAAATGGATGGGTGTGTCATTTGAATAAATACAATGATCAAGGAATTTAGAACTCTGACAGCAAAAAAAAAAGCCTATAAGAAAATGTGGAATGAATTAGACATAGATAAAATAGAAAACGGTCTCAGAAATAGTAAACAGACGTATGCAGATTATCATTTAAGAAACAGAAGAAGAAAATAATAAAGATTGCAAGCTTTCCAAACATGATTGTGTGATAATTTATTGAAGTATTGAAAAGAGCTCCTATGCCAATGCCTGCTCCTGCTTTTATGGTTACACGTCGACAAGGGAGAAAAACAGTGCTGCTGCCACAGCCAGTCAGCTTTCTGGACTGTGTATGAAGCACTACAGAATATCTATACTGTGTTTTTACTGTACTTATTGCATTTTATAATTAAAAAAAAAGTCTAGCTAGGTTTTTATTGTCAAAGCAAATTATAAGTAACATTATTTTTGGAAACTTGATACCTTTTTTGTTTTAAATGCATATTTGATAGTTTTAAAGAATTAAAAAAAAGGGATGAATTCGAAGATATATTCATATATATCATATATATTTTTTTTTCAAAGAGAGCTTGATTGAATACTATATTTTCAGTTAAGAAATTAACATACATTCTCTTTGCTGAAAGATTAGATTTGTGATGAAAGTAAACGAGGAATCTATAGGTAATTAACTTGTGTGAGGGTGTGACGGGGGATGAGAATAAAGCAGGGAAAGAGTATAACTTATTCAGAACAAACAAACCCTTGTGTCTTGCTCGCTCTTCCATCTAAGCTAAATCCTCAAGAAATCAAAGGAACTAAGAAACCATACAGATACAACTAAATACGGGCAGTCCCATTATAACTGAGCAAAGAGAGTGAGAAGGGATGGTACAGTGAGATAATAAAGGAGAAAGAAGTGAATTAACTAAACTAACAAGATTTGCCCTTGAGACTCGTCAGGCGCTTGCCTATTAATTGTCTCGATAGCTTAGGCGAAATAAAGTAAAACATTCGTTTAACAATTTAAACTACAGACTGTTTTCTTACCTTTAGCACATAGTGACAGCTCATAAAAAAATCACCAACAACAAAGATTAAGTCTGATACCATACGAAAACACACACCTCTGTATTGAGGGTAGTGGAGGGGTTGGAACGGGAGGAAATTAAGGGGTAAAGAAAAGGCCGTGTGGTAGAATCACCACTGCCTAGTTTTTATTTGCTATCCGGGCGTTGTAACAACCACATGCGGAGGCCACAGATTCTCCACAAGTCAGTAAACTCAAGTACCCACCTTGTAACATAGTGCCAACATACATCCCTAGTTGGTATTCTGAGAAAAGATACAAAGTCTACCTAGTAACTGAGCTAAGGCTTTTATAAGATGATGACGTTTTCAATAGGCTTGCCAATAAACACATAATTTTATGGGCGCCGCAACACCCGGCAAGAGGCCTCATCGCCCACATTATTTTATGCGCATCGCATCGCAGAAGCCAGATTACACTCACAGCAAAGCCTACATGTAGGCGCTGCGCAGTGGAAAGTTTTGATTATGTCTTGAACGGGTAACAAAGGAATATTAACCTGACAAAAAGAAAAATACAAGGTAGAAACACATGTGAACAGCAGAAAAGTCACCGGTAGATAAAGTCAGATGGGACCTAAGTCAGATTAGCAATCGAGAGTCATCTACCGAAAAGAATGATAAAAACAGTTTAAAAGGATCTAAAAACAGATTGGGAAAGTACAGGATTTGTCGATTTCTTTTATTCCACTCGTTCTCACCGCGTCCAGCGCAGACAGGACGCCAGCTCGAACTACTACACACATTGCCACAACACATGAGTAGGGAGCTCAAAACTCTGACCAAAAAACTCCACGCCGCATATGAAATGGCAATTCAAAAGTAAAAACTATCAGCAATATAATGTACTGGAGCATACAAGGTTTAAGGAAAAAAATAACAGTAATCAATTTGGACATATTTGCATAAAGTGAAACCAATGACTGAACTAAAATCTTTTTACTGGAGCAAACTTTTCCCTCCTGTTCCCCCACCCCTTCATTCGCCCAAGATATAAGAAAAGATTAAAAAAAAAATAAAATAAAAACTCTCTGAATTTCTAGAATGATTTTTTTTAATCAGTACAGATTAACCCTGACTCGCCTTTTATGGCCATCTTTTCTCGCGCCTTATATTAATAAAACACAAAGGAACTAAAGAAATTTAATCCTTGCCTTAGTTCTCAGCGACCAACAAGATGTTTAACTTTGAGTCAAAAAAAAATGTCTAAAGAAATATATAAGCCAAAAAAAAAAAAGGAAAATAATTATTCCCTAACACAAAGGAAGATATCAAGCTTAAGCTCATTGAAAGAAATTCATTACGTAAGCAACCAAGCAAGCTCAGACAATGAATCGACTAGAATCAAATTCAAACAGAATTTCTCCGCACATTAGCTCTAGTCGTTTTGGTTAAAAAATCTTTTTTACAAGAACAACAATTACAAAAAAAAAAAAAAAAAAAAGAAAAGAAAAGAAAAGAAAGTTACGATACAAAAACTTTAAGAGAGAACTCAAATACCACAGTCTCAATTGCGTGAGTTCATTTCGCACCACAAATCTGTCTACCAATAAACAAAGGTGTGGTTGGTTGTGATCAGTTAAATGGTCCAGATCACATCTTTCCTTCAACCAGGACTCCAATTAAAACGATTAAAACAAGAAAAACACAACCTTGTCGTCCTAGAATGTTTTACACGTGTCTCACTAGTAGTTCGTGCCCTTAATCAATAATTATCATACTTGTATATATTTTTTTTTGTTTGATAAGAAAAAAGTATGCAATTATACACACTACACCTCAAGAAAATCTGAATTGTTAACTTTCCTTTATAATTGCTCTAGTAAACAAATCCGTTTTACTTTACCCTTTCGGTATTTTCCATAGCTGCGACACTTTCATCTACCCCTGAGCTGGACAATTATAAATGCTTGAAACGATCATGAAATAAAAAGTAAACAGAGAAAAAAACATTTCCAATAGGTAATTGTGCTTTTGAATTCCATTGTTCTTTTGAGTTCCACAAAAACAATCATAATCCGGTGGAACTTTCAAACGTTTCACTTCCTTAGGCTAAGATGAACGAAAGTTCCCAACAAAAAACATTGATTTTAGCAGCTTATTATCTTCCGATCTGCCTGTGCTAGTGCGGACAATTCTAACAGTGGGAAATAGGCCATGCTATGGTAGTATTAAAATAATCTTCTATAATTATTGAGATCGTTTTCCTCTTGAAACACCGACATTGTTCTCTTTACAAATTAAGACGCCTAAAGACAATTCACTAATTTTAGTTGTTTTTCCCCAGTCCAATTGTTTGTAGTCGTGACAAGCTTGGATATAATTCTTGGACAAAGAAAATTATTGAGGTAGATATGCGAAAGTATAAAGGAAATGAAATACGTATTTCTAGCCTTCATGTTACAAGCACCGTAGTTCGGTACAGGTAAGCTCTCTAAACAGTTTCATCCATTATTCTCTCCACATAAAAGCCTATATGATGAGAGTTTATCACCCACGTAACAAGCAAAGTCTTATGACAGCCTTGGAGAGCGGTTTATATAGAGCTCTTTCACTACTATGCGAACAGTGCTTTAAATAGATTTAACGAAAGACTATTACTAATAAAAAAAAAGTTTTTTCAAACTTAGCATTTAATAAAATTAGAAAGAGTGCGTCACCATAGCATACTGTACAGGCGGATAAGCTGTTGCAGGTGAGAACAAGGGAGCAACGAATGTTTTCAAGGAATCAACGACACACCTGGCCCAGCAAGGGGGGATTCGAACCCGAACCCCACGAGCCGAGAGCTGCTTAGCTGCCAAGAGTTGTCGACGCCAAACAAAAAAAAAAAAAAATTAAGAGAAAAATTTAGGACAGTTTGGTCTTATTCCTAACTGTAAAAAAATTAGTTAAGGTATAAAGAATCCAAACGTGCAGAGTAAAAAGCATTGTGAAAGATTGAGAAAGGGTCATGCCTATTGTGTAGAGTCGGTAGGCTTTTAAATGTATTACAAGGGAATGAAAACGTTTTCACCTGGGAGTTCGAGGAAATGCTTAAGCGAATCTGCACGTAAGCGGCGCGAGAAAAAGTCAATTTGTCTCATCAAAAATAGAGTGAGAATGGCAAGTAAAGTTGTTGTAGGGAGGGAAATGAGTGGAGTAGGATGGGTACTAAAATGATGTTAAAATAATTATATTGACAATGCAAGAGCAAAATAAGAGAGAGAAAGATAGATAGATAGATAGATAGATAGATAGATAGATAGACAGAGAGACAGATTGAGAAAGAGAAGAAAGAGACAGACAGACAGACAGAAAGCAGAGAGGAAAGACAGAGAAAAAGAGTGAGAGATTGAGACCGACAGAAAGGAGAGAAAGAGAGAGAGAGAGAGAGAGAGAGAGAGAGAGAGAGAGAGAGAGAGAGCGAAATAGAGAGAGAAAGAGAGAAAGAGAGAGAGTGAGTGAGTGAGAGAGATTGAGAGACAGGCAGATGGGAAAGAGAGAAAGAGAGAGAGAGAGAGAGAGAGAGAGAGAGAGAGAGAGAGAGAGAGAGAGAGAGAGAGAGAGAGAGAGAGAGAGAGAGAGCGAAAGCGAGAGAGAAAGAAAGAGAGAGGGAGTAAGAGAAAGAGATAGACTGACAGTCATGGACAGAGAGCGGGGGAAAACAAGAAAGGAGGAAGGATTGAGAAGTAACAAGTTCAATTTCGATTTATTTTAGTTTCAAACGATGACAAATTATGAGTATGTCCATTTTACATTGAGGCATTAATAAGATGAAAACTGAACATCCACAATCATTTAATTTAACATGAAATAAAACTGTCCAGAACTTAAAAGATCACTTTTTCTCTTATTTCTTTGACGAAAATGAAAATATTACTCAATTCAGGTTACATTTTCAATCATGTTTGCAATTTTTTCTTCTTTTTGTTTCAGCGCAATATTAGATCCGACTTTTGAACCTTTATTACCAACAATATCACTCACTGAACAATCACTAAGAATGAACCCGTCAGCCCTAGGAGGTCCTGGTGGAAATTTTTCATTCTTCTATTATCGACCTGGTTTTAGCGCCAGTGATTTGATACTTTTAAAGTTTTCTCAAATTATGACAACTTTAACTTTAACTGTTTACTGCTGTGGCACGGTTTCGAACACCGCAATCATTTTGGTGTTGCTCAAGGGCGGTTTCAAGTTAACCACAAACATATGCTTCTTCGCTTTGGCCATCGTAGATTTTCTGGTTAGCGCCTCGTGGATTCCCAAGCTCCTCAATTTTCAATCCGTCTTTGGTTACCATGGAAGTTTCATCGTGTTGAGGATCTCCAGGGCGTATCTCCAACCGCTAGGGGAGGCGCTTCAAACGGTTGGGTCCTGGATCACGGCTATCGTCGCGATGGAGAGACTCTGCTGCATCATGTTTCCTCTTAAGGTGACAACACTTCACAGTGTTTACTGGTAGCAATGGTTGGGCCAGGGTATCATGTTCTCGACGCTGTCATAATAATAGTTGCTCATATTCTATGTTGTTTATACCGCACATCTAACAGCAACATCAGATGTTAAACGATTGTGGTTCCATATCCACCCCCCATACCCACCAAAACCAAAAAAAAGAGCAAAACAAAAAAACAAAAAACAACAACAACAAAAAAAAAAAATCAAAACAACCCCCGCAACAAACAGACGAACAAACAAGCAAAAAACCAAAACAAAAAGAAACAACAAAGAACAAAACAAAAACAAACAAACTTGTAACTAATCTTCACTGCTCTTAGTTATAATGTTGGAAAAAATAAGAACATTTTTTTTTAATTAAACGATGTTCCGTGACCTTTTCCCTTATTTCCTACCCTATATAGTTATATTGTATTATAAAGGCGTAAAATAAACATCTTGTGCATGGTCTATATAAAGAATTGGTCAAACAGGTAAAAATAACACACTGTAATAGTTCTTTATCCAATCCTCAGCAACATGCAAATAATAGTGGTGACACTTTTTTTCAAGCTGTAGTTTTTTTTTTTTAAAACAATTTTATTATCACATATTACCTGCAATTATTTAAAGAAAAAATTCGTCATAAAATTTTGTATTAAGAAAACAAAGATGTTTTTGCTAAAGACAATTTGAATATTGGCCATAAATGATAATCAGATAGTACTTTCTTTTTAGTCTTTTTTTTTCTATTTTGCTCACTATCTCTTAACTTCACCAGTTGATGATCATGTTAAAATACCAAAGCTAAAACAACACCATATCAATGAATGAAGTTTCTTTATCGGAAAATTATTATTACTCAATCTTTCCTTATTACAAATTATGAATTAAATATAATACTTGATCTCAAATGAATGCTCTCCAAATGAAGAGGAAAACAAGAACAAAACTGTGATTTCAAATCTCATCGCCAATGTATAACAATTAAACTATTTATTTTTTTTTAACCAGGTCAGACTTATTTTCACCCGCACATCAAGCGTGTGCTTGATTCTGGCAGGTGTGGCTTATGAGACCATAGTGATGTCCGTTTTCTTTTATGGAAATTCCATTCGAGAAAGAGCAATTAATATATATACGCAACAAAACCGCACCGTTGCTAACTATGAAGAATATTCAGCCAGATATGAGTATGGGTCAGACATACAGGTTCGAGCGTCGATGGCTGGGTCCTTTGGGCCGAACTATGGGCTGTACGGGTTGATAATTATCGAAACAGTGGTTCTTGTTATTGTCTTCACGCGGAGCGTTCGAGCAAGAGCTGTTTTGGTGGCGAATCAAGGTACCACGAAAATGTCAACGAAGGAAGTAAGACTGATTAAATCTGTTATTGCAGTATGCGTGATATACATTGTTACCTGCAGCCCTCAGAATGTGTTCGGCACGCTACTACGTGTCAACATACAAGCCGCGGATGGGCGCCTCTTTTGGCCATTGACATACTTTGCGAGGAGTTTAAACCATGTAATGAATATTTTCGCATATCTGTCAATGAATGCTCATTTTAGAGCTCAGTTCAGGAGCCTTTTCTGTTTCTGCTGTCCTGGCGGACTCCCAGCAACAAAATGATGAAAGCGGAGAGCAGTTGATCAGATTCAACAAAGAGCCGAATTACCTGTGTGATTTATGAGGAAAAGATTGTCGGACCAACGCTATAGAATCTCAATAAACAAAATAAGTTATGGAATCTAGATTTCGATTTTCATAAGAAGATTAACCTCAGTATGGCGAAAGTTTTGAAAGATTTCTATATTCAGGTTTAATAAAAGTTCACGACAATCATTGCAATGTAGAGTTGGAATTTTTCAATTTCATGTCCATCTATATGCCTGTTTTAAATTTCAGATAGAAAAGAAATAATCTTCTTCTGTCCCAAATAATGAATATCTAGCACAAATTGAATATAAAAAAACCCTATTTTTTATTGCTTTCTAGTTAGGCTGTAACAACTTGCCACAATGGCTAACATATGATACAAAAAAAAAAAAAAAAAAAAATGAAATCTCTTAAATTTCTAATTTCTCTTAAATATGAATCAATAGTTATCATAAATGAGAGAATATTTTTCACAGTTTATTTTTCAAATCTTATGAAAAATCGCTCTGAATGAAAGAAATCGCACTTTTTTACCTGCTCTGTAATTCTAACTTCTAACTTTTTAGTCGGCTACCTGTAGACAAGATTGTTTTCTCGAGTGCACGAATACTGAACACGCAACAACCAAATTCAAAATCAGGCGTAAATGACGTAGCTAGCAAGCAGAAAAAAGACCATAAAGTACTGGAAATAAGAATGGTGAGTTACTTTTGCAAAACCTCAAATTTTTTTAGTATTAGGTAAGTTATATTAATATAAAGTATACATGTTAACCCTAATCCTGCGCACCCATTATATGAGCAATTCTCAGGAGGTCAACCCTAATGCGTTACATTAGACCTTGAAATTTATTTTATCTCTCTTTGTCTCAAAATTGTTCAAATATCATAGAGAAAGGTATAAATTTATTTTAAAAAAGATTGGAGATACTCTTTTTGAATATATTTGTGTAATGCTTGGTTTTCATCATCATACAATGATCTCCCTATGTTGCTGATGATACAAAAAGATTCAAATTTAGCTACCTTGTAAGCAAAAAATGTATACCTAATACCCAGAGTGAAAAAAAAAGTCATTGTACATTAAAACATGATAGTTGAAAAGAAAGACTCATAGTTTATGATAGTAAATGGATTACATTTGTGTCATTGTAACATCCAGAAAAACTCCATCCACATTTTTTTTTGCAGCTTATAAAATTATGTACATTTAATTTTAAGCTGACTGCATTTGATTCCTAGCCAAGAGTTACAGTCTAGGACGTCTACAGTGTTGATTAGGGTTCTAAAAATTAATCAATGAGCATTTTGTCTTTCTGGTGGTTACAGTGACACAATTCTGTGTCATTTTAACATCTAGAAGATAATGAAGAACTTGTTGTTCACAAATTGTTGCAAATAACTATGAAACTTAAAGACATGTACTGATCAAGTTACCTAACTTAGGATTGAAGAACAGTTGAAGATGGACACAGAAATAGTCTTATATACTGGTTTTCATCAATACAGACTGATTTTTCGCAATGTTACTGATAGGATAAAATGGTTGAAGTTTAGCTATGATATAAGCAAAACAAAATACAAATCATACCATAATTTCTTTGGGGTAAAAATAAATGATATCAGTCATTAAAATGTGATAATTGAATAGCCAAACTCATAGTTAATGGTGTAACGGATTTCAATTTTTTGATGTAACACCGGGAAGAATTTTGTGTTTGGCTTTTAAACTTATTTAAAGTTCTGTGTAGGTTGGCTGCATTTTAATTCCTCATCAAGAGGTAGCGTCTAATGGATCTAGAGTATTGATAAGGAGTGTACAAGTAAGTACACATTTTGCTCTTCCTGATGTTGTTACAGTGATATAATGTCTGACATTGTAACGTTGGAAAGAACTTGTTCCAGAATTTTGTGTTTCAACTTTTTTAGACTTCAATTCAAAGTGCATCCGTTGTTGGTTCCTCATCAAGAGCTAGAGTCTAGAGTGTTTACAATGTTCATAAAGATTCAACAAACGAATCTGTGAACATAGATAAAGTTGATCTTGCAGATTTTACAATGACTTAATGTTTTGCCATTGTAACTCCAGGAAGATTGTGAAGAACATAGATCTACATCAGTTCACACGTAAATAATAATCAACCTGTAAGAAGTAGTAGTAATGGACCTATTTACTTCATCATAACATCAGAAGAACCATGTTAATGTCCAGTCTTTAGTATTAATTGCTGACGTGCTTAGATTTGCCATTTTATGTAAAAAATAAAATGAGTAAATCGTTTGAAACAAGTACTTCAAACAAGAGTGTCCATATAAATCTGATTTATATGGGGTCTTAAATGCTTCTCAACTTTATGGTCACGAACTTATTTTTCTGGACGTTATCCTACGACGGTGAGGACAGAAATGGAAATGAATGTCCCCTTTGATTTTTGAGCTAGTGAAGAATAAAGAGGTTTTACCGGAAGAAAGAGGTCATTTCCGGTAAACTTGACAACAATGGTTTAGTGCAGGAAGTTAAAGTAAACGAGGAACGAAGTTTATTCTGTATGTTATAATATGACATGAAATGACCTAGTTTGTTTTCAGAGGCCCAATCAAATTTAAAAGTTTGCATTTACCCTGTATATTGTCGAGAATTGAATTTCTATTTTTAGCACTCTTCTCTGTACAAACATGTAGCAAGCTAGCTAGGCTTTCATAACAGCTGATCTCCTCTGCTGAAAATAGGTCTGTCAATGACATAGAGCATAACGTTCAGAAGCACATATTAAAGAATAGAATTAAAAGGAATCGTGCTCTCAAAGCGTTTCTTTTTTTTAAGTGAAAAGCTACTGTATGACGAAATAAATGAAAAAAATATATGGGTTTTACGTACATAGTTGGCCACTTTGAAAAAACAACCACTCAAAAACATCAGAATTTTATGTGACGTTTTTTTTATTGACGAAATGGTGACTGATTCAATACAAAACTGAACAGATTAATTTATGTGGTTTTAAAGGTACACCGAACGATACCTGCTATCTCCTAAAGGTGTGCTTGGGAAAATACATTATCATTTTTATTAGAAAATATTTTTTAAATCTGAAAAGAAAACGTGCATGAAATCATCCTTGTAAGCTACGAGTACTATTGAGAATTTTTGAGAATTGTTCGTATATGTGAGGTGGCCTGTAATTTTCAAGCTTAATGATTAGTTTGGACAAATTGTTATTTCCATCTTTTTTGAAAACACAACTAATTCCCTTCATAAGCAGTTGAAATTTTTAGAATATATTAGTATTTGGTTGAGATACGACCCAAAACTCAAGGCTGGGGAATGAGAAACTGAGTGAAACTTGTTTTAAGTTAGGGACTTTTTTAAAGCAGGTTTGCAGTTATTTTCACAAAAATTACCAGAAAGCATATTTAAAGTTTCTTTTCGGCTTTGACACTTGTTGACAAGATAGAAAAATGGTTTATAGTTCATAAGAAGCAAAAAACTGGCAAACTTTAAAAGGTTTTTTTTTATGTTTGAAGCCCAATAGCTCAAAACAGTAAAACATGAGCCTGAAAATCCCAAGCCACCTCTCATATATATTTATTGTTCTTTGGGGGATTCCAATTTTAAATTTTGCTGTGGAGCTCGTTTGTGAAATAAAATCATCTGGGGTCAACTGGACAGTACCTGTCCGCTGTGCCCCACTGAACCTTCTATGGCTACCTTTAGTCTCACTAATGTTACACAGCATTACATGAAAAAGAATCAGTTTAAAAAATAATAAAATATTACAGGAGACAACAATATCAACCGGAATTTGGGTCAACTTCAGTTTAATATTATAGTAAGGAGAATTTTGTTACTGATGATCGAAGAAAAGACCTACATGTATGCAGGTCACAAACTTGGCAGAAGCTGTTCGAAAGATTTGAAATTATATCAAACGATCCAGGATGGAAAGAAAGATTAAAAATTGAACAATTAATACATTTTAAAAAATGTAAACTCAATATACCGCGCAATCTAAATCATAGATCTAGATTTGAGTCATATCGGTAATCTAAATCTTAAATCTGAATTTTAATTTTAAATACACATTCTACTTTCCTCTGGATTCTATTTAAGATCTAGTATTATGAGAATTTGTAAGATAATGAGGAAATATTTAAATTATTTTAAAAGTATTGAAAATGTTTTTCTGTTATTGTTTTAATGGCTTGACCCTATTTACTGATGAAGTGAAAGGGCCGATTGATTCTCTCTTGATTAAATTTCTTATTTTTTTTTTATTATTTTCTCTGGAGTGAGCGTCTAGAATTTCCAAATCTTACTGGCTTGTCCATCAAAACAGATTGTGATCCTTAGAGTATTTAGCATCGTAAAGTGGGTGAGATGAGGGGCGGTGAAAAGGAGCGAGATTACGGCCAGCCAAGCTTGAGGGCATAGGGGTGTTTCTTAGTGTTACAAACTTGTACCTCGATCTACCTTTGTTTTTTTTTAACCCCTTGCATTTTGATATTAAGTTGTAGAAGTTCATAAATTTTATGAAAATGTTTCCACATTATTTACACAGACATCATTAAAAAAGAAAAGAAACAACTTCTAGATTTTCTTTTTGTTAAAACCAATGTTTTTACTATTATTATTATTATTATTATTATTATTATTATTATTATTATTATTATTATTATTATTATTATTATTATTATTATTGTTGTTGTTGTTATTGTTGTTGATGTTGTTATTATCATAAATCCAGACAAGTTAATCATAAATAGTGTATGTATTTTGGTAATAATGTATAAAATTTAATCGGGTTTACAATTTTGTGATAAAAAAGCGCAATTTAGTCTGGGTTTTTTTAAAATTTGAAATGAAACTGTCTTTTGCAAAAAGAAAAAGATAAAAAGGGACCTTAATTTCAACACGAACATTGTTTGTGGGCAAAAGATAATATCCATACTCTGTAATAGCTCTTAGAACCTGTGATCGGTAAGTGGAAATGCAAGATGACCTACTCAGTGGGTAAGATGTGGGTTATGTCTCTGTTTTTTTGGAACCCTCCATATATCTCACCCTCTTTCCTCTAGGCATTTGCCTGAATACTATAGAAACAATAATTATGTTGACATTTGAAGCTTTTGGTTTGGAGGTGTTTTCAGTATTAAGACAAGAATTGGTCTTTCAGAAGTTTTTTTTTTTCCATTGTTGCTAACCTGCTCATGTGAACAGTTGATCCTAGTAACACAGAGAATAGGCCTCAGGGCTATACAATCTCTGAAGTGCAAAAACAATCAGAAAATGGATGTGATGAATTCCACTTCTAGTTCTTGAATTTGTTCTGATTCAGACACCAATGATAGTGGAAAAGATTATGAAAGATCTAGATCCACACCTACACTTTGGAAAGCAGTAGGATCTGGTAACAACAACACTGATAATGTTATGATTGTGACAGCAACTCAGAAGATGTTATTGTTAGTCTTGTTCTAGGCCTAGTTATAGTCAGGATCAGGATAATCCATCAACATATAAATCTAGTGTAGGGAAAGGAGCCAACAAAGGTAGAGGGCTTAATTGTGGATAGAACAGTAAATAGAAAGAGAAAAGGTCTTAATTTTTCTGATTTTTTTTCTATTCTATTAAATGAAAGAAACAAGAAGATAAAAAAGTGCAAATCAAATAACAATATATACACTTTGTGATTTTATCATGACTTTTCAGCCTTTTTAAAGCCCCTTACCTTCGATCATTCCAGTTGTCACAAGATGTTCTAGTTTCTCTCGTCTAATCATATGGCCAAAAAAGGTTCCCTGGGGTTTACATATTCTATTTATGAGTGGTCTTGTAATAACAACTTTTCTTAACACTGTTTTGTTTGATTGCTTTCTTTGCAGTCTATGAAATTTGAAGCATTCTCAGTAAGAACCACATTTCTCTCGTCTCCAGTTTCTTTTGTAACTGTTTTGAAATGATTGTCCAGACCTCAGTTCCATACATCAAGAGGAGCTCAATGCGGCACTCCAGGGCTCTTCTTCTTGTATGGATGGAGATGTGTTTTAAATACTGATTTCATTCTCTGGAAACCATTTTTGCCTCCATTATTCTTGGTGCAATTTCAGTGTTGTTCCATCCTTTGCTTGATATTAAAGTACTGTGGCGTTTGGACTATTATATCACGGACAGTAATAAAGGCAAAATTGTGGTGAATGTTTACATTGGGATTGTGAGGAGAGCTTACCACTGAGGCACTGAGGAGATAGAGAGCTGTCAGTTCTGATCTAGATCTTGACACAGTCAGATGAAATGTTAATCATTCAATATAACAAGAAAAACCTAAGTGTGTCTTGTGTCCTTTATTGAGTTGAAAAATACTACAGGACCCTAAATAAGAGTTAACTCCTATCGGTAAAGATGATCTGTGAACACTCATTGTTACGATTGACAACCATTACTTTTTTCCTTTTGATGTTCAATTAAAGATGAATGGATTGTGTGTCTTGATCAACACTCATATCTCAAGCTTGTTGAGTGGCACAGTTTTCTGACGCCTGCCTTTCACTCTATTAGGGTTTGGTTCGACATAATTCTCAAATCCTGCTGTACCAAGGGCTACCCTCTCAAGATAAATAAATCGCTTTTTGTAGGGGCTCAAAAAAATTGATTGCATAAAATGATAAATACACTTTTGTTTATTTTTTAAATAGCTCACTTCCATAACATAGTGTGCTTTGCTGATTTTATAGCACGTTCCTTCACAAAAAAAATAAATAAAAATTGAATAAATCCCTGCTCTTTGTTTGTTAATAACATTGAAGTTACTAGCAATGGTGGCTGTATCATTCAGTTTCCTTTCTTCCAGAAATTCCATCTTTGCTTACCCCTAAACCTCTGAAGTTTGCCATATGAAAAAATGTTATCATTATGCAACAATGCACAGTAATTTATATTTTCCAAGAGTTGGTAGAACTTGCAAAAAAAAAAAAATCTTGTCCAGTGCTTTTGTCTCCATCATTCTGTTTCATAGGCACCAAAAACTCTGACTCAGTTATTTTTATCATGGAATACTTTCAAGATTCTGCCATCTTTTGACCAGATCCTCTTCCACACCTGCAAATTTTTTTTCTAACCTGTTTTTTTTTTTTGGCATATCTTAGTCTTACTTCATGTCAGTAAAAAGAAATCTCATGTGTGATTTTGAAAGTGGAATGTAACTATTGAAGATTATATTGCGACTGAATTCACATAATTTAGATCTCTTGTCTTATAAAGAGCTTGAATTAATTGCTTTTTTTATTGACTTCAGTGTTACCCTTTAATATGTTTTTTTTTCTTTCAAAGACTTTTTACTTAGAACTTTCAACCTCTTTTACTTGGTCAGCAGGGGAAAACAGCGTGAACAGATGTTGGATGGATTAACATAGTGGCTCAAAGTAGGAAGAGTGACAGAAGCACTGAAAGTGATGAGGGATAGATATGCAATGGAAGGTCATGATCACCTAGGCTAAAGAACACGGCACCTGGTTGATTGATTTACTTGATATTTTATATTATCCTGTGACCAACAGATATACAAATGTAAGCGTTTTGGCTGACTCCATTCACAATCTGAATGGCTTTATCTTGCAGCTTCTAGCTATGTTGTCGCAGGAAAGCGAGATTAAGTTGTCATTTCTATAGCTTTATTTTTAATCAGTGTACTTTATGGTTTTCACTGTATTTATATTTAAATGTGATAGAAGAAAAAGTGCTATTGTATTATATTTATATAGATTATCTACTGTTTTTCCAGAGATATGTTACTGGAACTATAAATGCATTAAATATAGAGAAATAAAGGTATACAAACCTTTAAAAACATTTTTTAACTGGGTAATAGTCTTTAAAATCTTAATATTGTAATAACATTTTACGCATTAAATCTTAAAATGTTGATGGTGGAGATTCATTGTTAACATTCTTACGTTTGCAGATTTGATTACTGGTAAGTGCAATTCTTCTTTTAACTACGGTGGCCTCTACTGATCGGATTTTCCCCCAGCATGTGATCCACCTTATCTACACTCTTTTTTATCCACCACAACCTTGACATTTTTCATATTTTACACTCCACGCAGCTCTGAACTTTGAATGGTAAAAATTTGAGATCCCCCCCCCCCCTCAGGAGGAAACCTTTAGACAGCTTAGTAAATCCAAATAGAAAGCAAAAAACTTGGTAATTATAAAGGATCGAAAAGGAAGCGTATGTGTCTATAAATAGTATAATAGGTCTAAAAGGAAATAGGCACACAACTAGAAAGCTTAGAATTCTTGTTTTTTTATTTGCTAAGTTTGCATATCTTCATGTATGAAAAAAATAATTATCCATTGTATATTGCTTGTTAAACGTGTTGATTTTGTTCAATATTTTTTTTTTAAAATTACCAGTTACAACTGCATTTACATTAATGAAATGACTTTGTGGAAGAAAAAATACCTTTGAACCTGGCTGTATTGTTCTTGAAATCATCATGATAAGTACAAACTTCAAAATGAGGAGGAGATGAGCCAAGGTATTATTAATATGCACATATTTCAGACTTAATAAATTTTTAGTGCCACAAATACTGAACTCAATTTAGCTGCTTTTGTTTCTATAAATCTGATCCTGTTTTACTTGGCTGAACTTTGCTGTATGCGATCCATCTTGATCTGTCTGTCTGTCTGTCTCTCTCTTTTTTGTCTCTTTTCCATCCTCCCCCTCACTCACTATATATATATATATATATATATATCGCTCTATATACCTTACCCTCTTTTCTCTAGGCCTTTACCTGAATAATAAAAAGTGCTCTCCTTGCCCCAATTCCCTCTCAAACAGGTCTGAGTCTAACAAGAACCGATTGCTGGTTACTCAATATTTGTCAGACTTCTTTCTACTGCATCAAGACAGGCGTAGGTCAAGCATGTTGTGTTCGATGGCAAGCGAGAACCAACATTTCTAGCATTTATCTGTATATATTTTTTTTTTATTTTCAAATTATTTTTACTAGTCGTAAACAGTCCATGAATATGTCGAATGAGACAATCATATTTTTTAGTTATTTCAGTGCGTTAATACAATATTTTTTTAGTAAAAAAAATTATCTAGAAAAGAAAAGGAAAAATTCTTAATCAATTAAAATTTTTCTTCAATGATTATAGATATGTACAAAATTAGAATACCACAAATAAAACTTGTCACTCACCTTATCAATGTTGTCCTTTCTATACCAACAGGTGCCGGCTCAACGGACAGAAGCTATGTTCTATTGAGCTGAGACACCATCAAGGTAAAAATTATGCTCATGAAAAGTTTTTCTTTAAATATGTTTTATTACGATGCTTTTATGTTTTTATTTGCAAAGTGGATAATAAAAATGTGCTCTGGATCGTTAACTTCATAGATTTCAGACGTATCTCTATTCTATTACTCTTGCAGAATGCTCTAATCAATGAACAATTCGCTCCAACTTTATGGGGTAAAGTTTGTTGATTTTAAGATCGGTAAGACGAATGCTGCTTTTCATAATAAAATTTTTGAAATCAAGAATTTATCCTTGCCTACAGACTATGGCTGTAATCAAACATTGTCAAAGATGGTAGGAATGGCCTGAGGGGGGCTGTGTTATTTCCTTAGATTTTGAAACAGATTCTTTCTCTTTGTTCTGCTTATTTTCTGATCTTTCAGTGGTAAAGATAAAGAGAAGATTAGAAAATATAATGAAGTTTACATACAATTACTCAGGCTGAACTAGTGTGGGGACAGTGGTAAAGTCTAGTTTCAGGGCTGCAAAAAACATTTGCTTTAGTCAAGGTTATTGGTTAAGGAAAAAAAGCACAGTTTAAGGACTTCATACCATTTTGGCCGAGCTATAAGTCTCTGATTGAAAAGTTTTGGTTTACTGGTGTTTCACTGTAACAGAATTGACTTGCCTGTTATATTCACATTAAAAGAGAATGTAACAGAATTAACACAATCCAGTCCACTTCATTTGGGGAATTGTTGAAACATAAAAGAGCGGCATTCAAGAGCCCAAGAGGCCTTGGAAATCACTTGAGGATTTTATAGACAATTAAGAGTTTGACACAAATGGAATTGTAACACTGTTATAGGAAAGAGAACTACCCAGTGCAGAAAAGAGGGGGAGAGAAAAACAAAGTAAAAGTGTGTTGGGAAGACGAGAAGTGCAGAACACAGCTCACCCGAGAAGTTATGTGAGCGCGCTCTCAGGTGGAGAGAGTATTGGAGGAGACGAGGTATAACTGAATAAGACAAAGAAGGCATTAAAGAACAACCGAAGAAACATACGTAGAAATTGAAAGGAAGGAAAAAGATAGAGAAGAAATAGAGGAAAGCATAAAGAACACTGTAATCGCCTCGACCATAGAAGACCAAGACATTGGAAACTCTAACACGCAAGGCCCTGACTGACAAAATTAGAACGACTCTAATGCAGAGGACACAGACGAGGAGGATAGAATAGAGACTTCCAAACACCCAACGCTAGAGTCGCTACTGACACACAAGCAGAAAACAAAAAGAAAAGCACACTTAGGAAAGGACTCACTAAAACAACGCAAGATACGTTGATTAAATATAATTTAGCCAACAAGCCCAAAAAGGGAGACTATTAAATTTCGATTCCCAGGGGGCCTTATTGTTTTTATGCTATTTATAGAGATAGATAAGTGGGAATCGGATCACCTTATCTCTATTAATAGCATAATAACAAAATAGCCGCCGGGAAATCCAATTTTAATTTTTCTATCTCTATAAATAGAATAATTTCAATATGGCCACCTGGGAATCAAATTTAGATTGTTCTATCTCTATAAATAACATATAAACAATGTGGACGCCAGCGAATTTATCTTTTTCTATCTCAATAAATAAAATAATACCAATATGGCCGCCGAGTAAATCCAATTCCAGTTCTTAATATTTAATTCCAGAGTTTTCCTAATTCCAAGAATAGCATAATAACAATATGGCCACCGGGGAATCCAATTCTAGTTCTGAATATGTAATTCTGGAGATTCTGTCTCTAAAAATATGATTATTTCGATATGGACGGAGGGGAATCAAATTGTAATTTTTCTGTCTCTAAAAAAAGAGTAATAACAACATAGCCGCCGGGTAATTCTATTTTTTTCATATCTATAAATAGCATAATTTCAATATGGCCGACGTAGAAATCTATTTTTTCAATCTCTAAAATTACCATAATTCTAAAATGGCCGCTAGGGAATTCTATTTTTTCCATCTCTATAAATGGCATAATTCAATTTGGCCGTTGGGGATTTCTATTTTTTCCATCTCTATAAATTGCATAATTCCAATATGGCCTACGGGGAATTCTATTTTTTCCATCTCTATAACTAGCATAATTTCAATATGGCCGCCGTTTGGTTCTATTTTTACCATCTTCATAAATGGCACAATGCCAACATGGCCGCCAGAGAAATTTATTTCTTCCATCTCTATAAATAGCATAATTCCAATATGGCCGCCGGGAAATGCTTTTTTTTACATCTCTAAAAATAGCATAATTCCAATAAGGCCGCCGTTTAATTCTGTTTTTTTCTTCTCTATAAATAGCATAAATTCAATATGACCCTCGGGGAATTCTTTTTTTTTTTCATCCCTATAAATAGCATAATTACAATATGGCCGCCGGGGAATTCTATTTTTTCCATCTCTATAACTAGCATAATTTCAATATGGCCGCCGTTTAATTCTATTTTTTCCATCTTCATAAATGGCATAATGCCAACATGGCCGCCAGGGAAACCTATTTCTTCCCTCACTATAAATAGCATTATTTTAATATGGCCGCTGGGGAATTGTATATTTTCCATCTCTAAAATACCATAATTCCAATATGGCCGCCGGGGAATCAATTTTTTCCATCTCTATTAATAGCATAATTTTAAATATGCCGCCTTTTAGTTCAATTTTTTCCATCTTTATAAATAGTATAATTTCAATGTGGCCGCCGCTTAATTCTATTTTTTCAATCTCTAAAAATAGCAAAATTCCAATATGGCTGCCTTTAATTCTGTTTTTTCCACTTTTAGAAATAGCATAATTTCAATATGGCCGCCGTTTGGTTCTATTTTTTCCATCTTCATAAAAGGCATAATGCCAACATGGCCACCAAGGAAATCTATTTCTTCCATCTCTATAAATAGCGTAATTCCAATATGGCTGCCGGGAAATTTTATTTTTTCCATCTCTATGACTATCATAATTTCAATATGGTCCCCGGAGAATTCTATTTTTTCCATCTCTATAAATAGCATAATTTTAATATGGCCACCGGGAAATTCTTTTTTTTTTTTTTTACATCTCTAAAAATAGCATAATTCCAATATGGCCGGCGTTTAATTCTGTTTTTTTTTCTATCTCTATAAATAGAATAATCTCAATATTGCCGCCTGGAAATCGAACTTTACTAATTCCAGCTCTCAAAATAGACTAATTTCAATATGGCCGCCGGGAAATCGAATTTTATTTTTCCTTCTCCATAAAGAGCTTTATATCAATTTGAACACCCGAGAATCGAATTTTAGTGTTTCGATGCCTATTACTAGCATACTTTCAATGTGACCGCCGTGGAATCAAATTCGATTTTTTTCCTTTTCTTTAAAACGCGTAATTTCAGTATGGCCGCCGTGGAATCGAACTTTACTGTTTCGATCTCTATAAAAAGCATAATTATAACATTGTCGCCGTGGAATCGAATTCTGCTTTTCCATCTCTATAAATAGTATTATTTCAATATGAATGCCTGGAAATCGACTTTTAGTGTTTCGATTCCTTTAATTAGAGTAATTTAAATATGGCCGCTGTGGAAACAAATTCTAGTGTTTATATCTCTATAAATAATATACTTTGAATATGGCCACCAGGGAATCGAATTCTAACTTTTCCCTCCCTATAAATATCATAATTTCAATAAGGCCGCCGGTGAATCGAATTCTACTGTTTCGATCTCTATGAATAGCATATATTCAATATGGCCGCCTAGGAATCCTTATTCAATTTCTTCATCTCTGTAAATAGCACCATTTCAATAAGGCCGCCAGAGAATCGAATTCTATTGTTTCGATATCTTTAAATAGCAAAAAAAAAAACCCAATATGAACGCAGGGGAATCTAATTCTAGTTCTAAATATCTAGTTCTAGAGTTTTTATCTCTAGAATTAGATCAAATTGTACGCTCTGTCTATAGCTATCTCTAGTATTCTGTCTTTTCTAAACTAAGAGAATTCATGCTGGTTGTTCTTTATTTCTATGCTTTTCTACCACGTGCATAAAATAGCCCCTTTTGATCTTTCTCGTCTTTTCATCATTATTGACCAGCGCTTCTTTACCAGTAAAACTTAATACAATATTCTCCATGCTCCACGTCACCGCTATTTTTTCTAGCCAGTTTTCCTAGTTAAGCCTCACATGTCGTCTTTCTGTTATATCTTTACGTCTTTTTTCTATTTAGATGCCTTTTTAAAATCATGTTTTTTATTTCATCGATTTTCTTATATTGTCTTTTAATTTTATGGCGGCCGACGTATGTTGCACATTAATTTTAATGATGATGCCTCTATTTTATATATATCCACCGGTAGGGGATTTGAAAAAAATAACGAATATCGATCCATAATATGAGCGTATATGAAGGGAATAAATTTTTGTTCAGTTGACTTACTTTTCCACCATCCACCCATAGTGCCTGCAACTTGCATATATGAAACGAGTAACATTGGTAAAACAGGCTATTGTTTTTGTTCAGTAAAATCAGCCATAGCATAGGATTAAATTTTTTTTAGTAGTTTCAAAGCTTCAAAAACAAATCTCCGAATAGTCAAGAACGGTCTTGCGTTATTTAATATGGTTTAGGACACAAACGTACTTAAGAGACGAACTTTGTATGGTTTTTCTTTTAATCGATTTTTTACGTGAGTTGTTGGAAATTTTACATTGCAACAGTTATCTCTATGTAAACGAAAAGCCACAAAAGATTTTCGAATGTATTGAAAATTGTTGTGGCAGAATGCATAAGGTCCGTTGGCATGGACCAAGAGTCTCGGGATTCGAAATACGGGGCAGTCGATTTCCCTCTGATCTTTTCTGTTTTTCACTTGATATTGACCAGTTCTCTTTTATTATTACACAATTATTCTTTTCTTTTTCTATACTCAACGTAACCGCCCTTTTCTCTAGCCAGGTTTCCCAGTAAAGCCTTATATGTGGTCTTTCTATTATATCTTTACACCTATTTACTACGTTAGATGCCTCTCTAACATCAACTGTTTTGTTATTTCATCGCTTGTTTTTTTTATTATCTTTTAATTTGCTTCACATTCAATGATAATGCCTCTATTCTTTATATTTTCTACCGGTAGGGGGTTAAAAAAAAATAAGGAGTATCGATCCATAATATGAGCGTGTATGAATGGAATAAAGTATTCTTTTGTTGACTTTCTTACCCGCTGTCTGTCCTTTAGAGGCTGCAACTCCGAGACATAATACGAGTACATTGGTCGGACAGGTAATTGTCTTTGTATGGTAAAATCATTCAAAGCATAGAATCAAAATTATTTAATTGTTCCATCACTTCTGAAAAGTCAACAACTTTATTACAATATTTAATATCATTAAGGACAAAAATATACATGAAAGACGCATTGTGTATGATTTTTCTTTTAATACACTCTTTATGTGAGATGTCGGAAATTTTACATTTCAACAGTTACTTCCGTGTAAAACAAAAGGCTACAAAAATTTTAGAACTTTCTGAAAATTGTTAAAGCGCCAGCCAGTGTACGTTCGGGCGGAATGCGTCAGGTCCTTTGGCATTGACCAAGAGTCCCAGGTTACGAATCTCCGGGCAGTTGATTTTTTATTTATTTATTTATGAATCGAAAAAAGGTTATCCAGCTAGAAATAATAAAGATTGTTTATTTATATATATATATATATATATATATTTTTTTTGAGAAATTATCTTAAAACCCATATTTCTTTTTTTTTTTTTTTCTAAGTAGCAATCATGGAGTACCATGCCGGTTGCGTTAGTGGCCTTGTACCTGCTTATATCTCTCTCCTCACATTTTACAATAACTATTATCTTCTTAGCCCGTCCCAGATCTTTCATTTTTATATACATCTAGATCTCTTTCGAATAATTAGTCCAATCTAAAGATTTATTTCAACTTATGTCCGCGCATGATGAGTTGATGTGCGGAAATTTGGGTTATCTCAATAACTTCCTTCTTCAGCTCTCTCTCTCTCTCTCTCTCTCTCTCTCTCTCTCTCTCTCTCTCTCTCTCTCTCTCTCTCTCTCTCTCTCTCTCTCTCTCTCTCTCTCTCTCTCTCTCTCTCTCTCTATATATATATATATATATATATATATATATATATATATATATATATATATCAACCTTCTGTGTATTTTTCCTCTGTCAATGTTTCTTTTTTTTTCTTAAAGAATAAATCTGAATGTAATCTTTAACCATTTAGCTTTATTTCGTTCTCTTTATCATACACACATCAAATTGCATCTTTTGTCTATAGCTATTTCTGGTATTCAAGTTTTTCCGAACTACCAGTTTTTATGCTGCTTGTTCTTTGCTTCTATGCTTTTCTACCCCGTGCATAAATTGGCCCCTTTTTTTTATCTTTCTTGTTTTTCGCTTGATATTGACTATTTCTTCTTTACCACTTATTCTCATCTTTTACTCAACTCAAATTCTGCTTTTTTTTTTCTAGCCAGTTTTCCAAGTAAAGCCTTACTGAGCCTTAAAAAAAACAATAAGGAAACAGCAAGAAAATCGACCGGTGGCCAGGCACCCCGTAAGCAACTGGCCACTAAAGCCGCTAGAAAGTCCGCGCCCGCCACCGGGGGTGTGAAGAAACCTCACCGTTCAGGCCCAGAGCCGTGGCACAAAGAGAAATTCGTCGTGACCAGGAAAGCACCGAGCTCCTCATCCGCAAGTTTCCTTTCTGGTGCGAGAGATCGCTCAGGATTTTAAGACCGACCTGCGGCTCCAGAGCTCTGCTTAGTATTTTAAGGTGTAAGTTATATAAAGATTTAGTTTACGTGTTAAGTAGGTATAAAAGAATTAGTTTACATGCTCAGTAAGTACTACAAAATGTTTAGTTTACGAGCTAGGTAAGTTATTATAAAGATATAGATTACGTGGTAAGTTATGTAAAGATTTAGTTTACATGCTAGGTAGGTATAAAGAATTTGTGAACATGCTAGGTAAGTTACAAAAAGATTTAGGTTACCTGCTAGGTAATTTATATAAAAATTTAGTTTATGTACTAGGTAAGTCATATACAGATTTACTTTAGGTGCTAGAAAAGTTATACAAAGATGTAATTGGTGAGCTAGGTAAGCAATGTAAAGATTTAGTTAAGTAGGTATAAAAGAATAAGTTCATCGGTTGGTTAGTTATAAAAAATATAGTTTATGTGCTAGGTAAGGCCAATCCTGCCCACTTTACGATAAGTCTTTAAATGTTATTGCCAACAACCTTAAACCCAGACGCTTAACATAGCATTACCCATTATGTCAAGCCCTATTCATTTCTCTGTTTATCCAGGTGTTTCTTTCTTCCACTTAAAAGTTTATTATATGTAACAGACCTCATGAAAAGGTTCAATTGCGTTTTTAAACATGTTAAAGAAATTGAATGTGAGATTCATCTTTCAGAAGATAGAATTACAAGAAATTAATCTCAAGGTGTACATGCGCTATTCATAATAACAGAAAATTGTTTTACTTTTAATACCACTTGCAGATAAAAGGCAAAAACTGTATAAATATAAATTATTTAAAACTACACAAAGGTCAAAAGTGAAACTATAAGAAAAAGACTTGATGATACATTTAATTTTAGGGTATACCACAAATTCCTATCGTATTGTCTTTTCATGTCTCATAATTATGTAAACTGTAATATGAAAGTCTAGTTTCAGATTTACGTCTTGATTACTGACTGATTCATTCGAAACCTTTCTCCTGTTAAACTATCCCTAATAATAAACTAGGATAATTCTAAAAATCAGTTAGTTCTGCATATAAAAATCTACTTGGAACGCTAATTAGAAAGCTATAATTTTCAGCAAAAAGTGCATATAGGTGCATTGCCTTTCAAAATAAACTTAATATTGTTATAATTTCAATATCTTAAAAAGTGCGAATTAAAATCCTACGAATACTCTCAAAAAATAACTTTTGAATTATATTGTGTAGACTAGAGCTTTGCTGGCATAATTTTGGCACTTGAAAATGATTTTATTTTTGAAATATTTTTACGTCCACAACGAAAAAGAAGGGGTCAAAAATTGACTGCTAAAGCTAGATTTATTTTTAGAAACAACAATCGATCGAACGAAATTAATTTTCAATTTTCTGCGTCGAATATTTCCAGAGGTCGCGTAATAACGGAGAAATGACTATTGGATCTGTTTTCACCGAGGGCTCTTAAAGTAATGGCCAAGTCACCGAAGTGAACAAGCTTTTGCAGTAAGTGTAAGAGTGAGCTATATCATTTAATTATTTGGCAGAGTTAGGACAATTAGATATTTTTTCAGTGCTGGCCTGTAGGCTAAATTACTAGTGCGTTCTGAGTGCAATACTATCCCAACTACACACGAAAGTTAAAAGAAATAGATCACTATGACTCAAACATGCAAAAGTTTGTTCACTTAGGTGACTTCGCCTGAATATAAGGAAGCCTCGGTTTTCACTCAAAAGAAACTGACAGGCTTGAATCGAAATATAGATCGCAATGGGATATACTTTGGCGCATGAATTTTTTTCTAATCTTTTGCTTTTTTTTGCGCAAAACATAGCTTCATGTCAGGTATAATTTGATTGATTCTTGCCAACTCATTTTGACTTTGCCGCAAGGTCATCTCTATTGCACCAAGCCTTGACACCATGTGTGAGCTTTATATTTTTTCTCATAGAACTTACTTCAACAGTTGACCCTGATGGACAATATTTATAGACAAAGAGATTGGCCTGAACATTCAAACACTTACAAAGTAACAGATAAATTGTCTAAAATTAATTTTTTTGTGGCTTAACATAGATTGAAAGATATACACTTTATACATAAAAAAGAATATGATCTGTCATGGGAAGAAAAACAAATTTTTCGGAACGCTTTTAACAACCTGAGGAGCATACACAGCCAGGTTAGCTACCTACTGATCCAGTCTATTGTAACCTCAAGTAGTAAATTTTTGAATCGCTCAACAGTTTTTAGAATGCTTAGAATTCTATTTCTCTTGAGAACATTTTAGTCTGTAAAAAAAA
This sequence comes from Elysia crispata, assembly GCA_033675545.1. Taxonomy (NCBI): domain Eukaryota; kingdom Metazoa; phylum Mollusca; class Gastropoda; family Plakobranchidae; genus Elysia; species Elysia crispata. The sequence goes on along the minus strand of JAWDGP010007228.1, from coordinate 29,669 downwards.
AAGAAACAAAAAACCAACATACAAAATGTTACCTATACATTCCTAAGATAAGCAAATATGATCCTTTTCTTAGTTTGATAATAAGACAGGAGCCATTTTTATAATTCAAACTCTCTTTACTTTGTAGAATTCTGAAAAAGTCATATCTATAATAATGATAAATAATAATAATAATAATAATAATAATAATAATAATAATAATAATAATAATAATAATAATAATAATAATAATAATAATAATTGATCTTGTTCACCACACATGATTTCGCTAGAGGACAATTAAACTACAGGATACACTATCTAAAAAAAACAACTACTTATCTGATAAGATTACTACAATACCCAACTCAATACACTGCCTTTTCGGTAGCAATTCTTTCCTTACCATAAAATCGAAAATAAAGGCAATTCCAATGAGTTGAACGATTAGCTCAGCCGTTGAGCAACTAACAACTCTATAGAGTTAATCTTAACCAAGCATAGAGCGAGTACACAGATTTGTTGTCTTCGACTCATAACCTATACAAATTCTTTCGTTATGAAATGAGAATTTTGACCAAGCAGTTGATTTTGCCCCAAATCCTACATTCTCTTAGAAATTCAATGTAAAAATTCATTTAAAGATTATATGAAGAAATTAAATCAAAGCTTTTTTAAATATTCTTTTGTTAAGATAAATCCGATTAAAAAAGAAACATTTTTTTTGCTTAAAAAATGGTAACTTTTAAAGCTGACATTTGCAGTTTAGACTTATATCTCGACACAGTCGGGTGATATGTTAATAATTCAATCAAACGGGAAAATCCAAAGGTTTATCTTATGCTTTTTATTGAGCGGATAAGTGCTACATTGGTGACCCCGACGTGATAGTTGACCTGAATTTTTTTTAGATCCAGTTTTAAGCCTCCGACATTTCATTTCATCATGTCTATCGAAGCAGTAGCACTTAAACTTCCAACTTTTTGGACGACGTGCCCGTTGGCATGGTTCGCGCTAACCGAAGCACAGTTTGCCTAACGCAACATATCATCTGTTGAAACGAGATACTTTCATGTTGTGGCTGCTCCAGACTCACAAACAACAACTAGAGCTTTGTCAGTGATCGCCTCTCCACCGCCAAACAAGTGCGAGGCCCTTAAATCATTTTTATGTCCGGCTTTCGGGCTTTCAGAAACGGAAAGGGCTAATTCATTATTAGACCTTAGCGGTTTAGGCTATAGAAAGCCCTCAGAACTCATGGACTCAATGCTTGACCTTCTAGGGGGCCATAAACCCTGTCTCATTTTTGAAGAGATATTTCTTCAACAGCTACCTGAAAAAGCTCATACCCCCCTTGCAAATTCACCAATAATAGATTTAAGAATGTTGTCGCTTGCAGAAGATGGAAATCTAGCTTCACTCAGCTCAGAGTGCAACTTGAGCGAATCAGCTGAAGTGAACACAGTTTGCTGGTATCACAGACAATTTGGATTGAAAGCACAACGCTGTGACCCCACCTGCAAACACTATTCAAGTTTTACACAAAATCAAAATCAGGGAAACGCAAAAGTGGGTCGGCTATAAATCAACTGGCTTCGAACTCGCTATATTGTGCTGTTTCAACTTCAGAGAACAACAAACATACGTAGCTTTTTGTCTCAGACGACATTTCTAAAAATGTTTTCTAGTTGACGCAGATGCTCAAGTTTCTATTACTCCAGCGTGTAAACTAGTCAAGAAAACAGGACACAGAGGACCTCCTTTACAAGCTGCCAATGGTTCTAATGTAACGACTTATGTTACTCCCGTCGTTTGTATTCGTTTTGTTCAATGCAATTTCCAAGCTAGGCTCATCGCAGCAGATGTCAGCTACCCGCTCCTTGGCGCTGATTTTTAACAAACACACAACTTGCTTGTCGACATGAGGAACCGCCGCCTGATAGAAGCAGACACATTTTCAGGCATCCCCTGCTATGTCAGTGCAGTTACACCAACCAACCTCGCGCTTGTCGAGCCTTCAAGTAATAAGTTCCGAAAGCTCCTAAATGAATTCCCGTATCTGCTGAAACCAACATTTTCAACTGTGGGGGTTAAACACGGTGTCTTCGCCCGATCCCGGGACAGGGAAACAATAGCCAAAAAGGAGTTTTCTGAGATGAAAAAGATGGGCTATATTATAAAATCAAGCAGCCTGTGGGCAACACCTCTCCATATGGCACCCAAAACAAACGGTGGCTGGTGCCCACCGAAAACAGAAAACTAAACGATGTTACCGCATTTTCCATTACCACGACTTCTCGGCCCGCCTGAAAGAATAGACCATCTTCTCGAAAATCGACCTAGTTTGGGGCTATCATCAGATTCCAATCGCCCCTGATGACATTCCTAAGATAGCGTTTAGTCTGTTGGAATCTTTGCAGATGCCTTTCGGCTTAAAAATTGCTGCCCACACGTTTCAAAGACTTATGGATTCTATCCTTCAGGACATTAATTCAGCTTTTGTTTATCTTTACGACATTCTCATCGCAAATTCGATAGAAAAAGAACACCTGGGTGGCTTAAAAGCTGTGTTTCATGGACTTATAATTCACCTTGAAAAATGTCTTTTCGATGTATCTTACCTGGGCACCAAGTATCAAAGAATGGATCTTGTCCAAAAGCCACGATTAAAGGCACCCAAACAGTCCCTCAGCCATCAACTGTGAAAGGACTACAGGAGTTTTTAGGTACGATAAACTTTTACCACGGTTTTTTTTTATTTGCCTAACATTGGGGCCACCCCGGTCCTCTTTACGGGGCCTAAAGTCATTCAAGGCTCGAAAAGAACTAGTGTGGTCACAAGAGATGAAACAGGCTTTCCTTAACGGTAAAACTGCTTTGGATAATGCAGCAATGCTGTTCCATCCTTTTACGGACTGCCCTTTAGCTCTTACTTCTGACCTTTCAGATGTGAAAGTTGGCGCCGTCCTCGAACAGTTTAACAAGAGTTATTGGCAACCTTAAGCCTTATTCAGCCGACAACTACGAAAAGCAGAAATAAAACACAGTGCTTTCGACAGAGAATTACTAGGAGTAGATTTGGCAACTCATCACTTTCGTTTCATGTTTGAAGGACGGGATTTTACCATTTCCGAGTTCACCACCGACATAGCACATATCTCTGGTAAAAACATCATCGTTGCCGACTGTCTGTCTCGTTCCAGAACAACCAATGCAGTTTCCTTGGGCATAGATTACACAGCAATGGCTAGAGCCCAAGCTGACAGTATTGACGTTAAAGCCTACGAGACCAATATAAGATTGAACGTGCCAGGACCAAAGCCTGTGTATGACATTACAACAGGCCGTCCACATCCGATTGTACCTCCGGATTTCAGACACACAATGTACAAGGTTGTACACAATCTCTCATATACATGAGTCAAAGCCAACGTCAAACTGGTCTCAAACAATTTTGTCTGGAACGGGCTTCGGATGGATGTCAGTAGATGGTTTAAAGAATATCATCACTGCCAAGTTCAAAAGTACAAAAACATACAAAAGGTCTACTAGAACATTTCTCCGTACCGGAGAAAAGATTCTCACACATAAAAATTGACATTGTTGGACCTTTACCTTTTTCTTCTGGCTTCACATATCTCCAGACAATTATCGACCGGAACACACGTTGGCGAGAAGCCATTCCTATACGAGGCATTACAACACGTGAGTGTGTGCATGCTCTCATTACTGGCTGGATTGCTCGTTTCGATGTCACTGGAGATATTTCGTCAGGTCGCGGGTCACAGTTCACATCATCGTTATGGAGTGAGATAGCAGCTCGCCTCTGAGTCAAGCTTCACCATACGTCTGCTTATCATTCTCAGCTTTAAAAGCTCGTCTCACCGGCCCAAATTGAGTTGGAGAACTGTCTCGGGTACTTCGCGGGCTCAGAACCACACCCCCAAAAAAGACTCAGGCTATTCCTCAGCAGAGCTTGTTTACGACGAGCCTTTGACAATCCCAGGTGGACTAGTTCCAACTAGATCTGCAAAATCTATGGATGACTTACTGCTGAATTTCAGGTTGAACATCCCGCTGTATGCACCTCGTCCGGCCTCCCATCATACTTCTGCTGTGCCATACCTGTCACCATCTTTGTCAACCGCAAAGCATGTATATGTCCGACGAGGTGGCACTAAAAATCCGTTACAGAGGCCTTATTCGGGTCCTTACGCAGTTTTGAAATCGGGGGACAAAGACTTTGGCGGTCGCGCGGAACGTATCTCAGTAGATCGCATCAAGCCAGCGTTTTTCGATCCATTTTAACCGGTCATACTGGCTAAACCTCCTCTGCGTGGCCACCCTCCAGCTAAAAAGAGTCAACCCTCAAGCAGTCATCCATCAGACTCAAGCACCGCCTCTAAGCATCAGCAAGCTATGTCGGGCCTTGCTGTTCAGACGTCGTCGCGTACAGGTCGAACAATTCAACCGCCTGTGCGATACCAGTGATCTTTTTGGTTTCAGTCTCTTTGTGTGTGTGTGTGTGGGGTGTGTGTGTGTGTGTGAGATTTTGAACTATTTAATCATAGACAATTATAAAGACTCCAAGGATGTGAAGAGAGCTCACCACAGAGGCATTGAGGAGACCAATAGCTTACATTCTCAGTTCAGACTTATATCTCTAAACAGTCGGGTAATATGTTAATAATTCAATTAAACGCGAAAATCCAAAGGTTTATCTTATATTTTTTATCAAGTGGATAAATGCTACACTTGATAGATTTACAAATAATATATCTTTCTAAAAAAAGACAGAATATTGACTGTTAATCGTTGCGCAATATCCCACTCAATCTATGTGTCTTTACATATCTTAAGTTACCTTGGAATTTAACTTTTTTATTTTATAAAGAAGCTTTGCTGCTTTTCCTATCAAAACTAATACAACTGCATTTCAGTTAAATGTTTGACTCTTAAAACCATTGTTCACACCACTGGAGGCGGTAGAGTAGAGCCCGAACAGGAAGTGCACCACTCGTCGCGGTTTAGAAATCTGTCACTGTGTTAGACTCACTTTGATATATCCACCTGCTTATATTTTAAACATTGCGAAAAAAAAGTTCAAACTTTAGTGATGAAAGCTATAATCATAATATTCTAAGTCGGCGGTAAAAGAAGGAAAATCGATTCGTATTTTCTCGTAATTATACACGATTTTACTAATACGCAATAGTTTTAGCGTCTCTATTTAAAATTTCACCTAAAAAATAAAATTCCAATTAGATATTGTTTGAGCTCGTTGTCTATTGAACATAATATGCACGTTTATCACATTTGCCAGTCGAAGGTATTTTCCTAACCCATAATTCTGTTTGGCGTCGTTGCCCATCTCACACCGAATTGTGTTTGACTACTCCGTGATGAGCAGATAAGTAGGTAAATAATGTTTTCCCTTACAGCTTGCTCTCAAACCTGCCAGCTAATTTGGTTAACCACAAGATCTTTAAGTTTAACTCCGAAAAAAAAAATCTGTAAATTATGGTTGAATAAAAGAACTTTGAACTCATTATTCAATAACAAACTGCGCTTTCTCTCTTTGTTTTTCTGCCAGCGTAAATGACGATGCGCACCAGAAATTTAAAATAACAACATCACAATTGCCTTGATTACGAAAACATCAATGAGTGATTAAAAAAAGAGCTTATATGATTTAAGTTATTATCGAAAGAGTCTAATTTCAATGAAAAGTATTTGAAAAAAAAATACAAATAAAATTCAAGTAACGACAAAAAACAAGAACAAAGCAGATAAGGTTTTAAAGCTTTACCAAAGCTTATTTGTTTAAAGTTCCTCCCTCTATTTGTCCAGCTTTCAAACATTTTCTGGAGTATTTTTTTCGCTTTGAAATAATTCACAACCAATCTTATTTTCCAAGAATTGCAACATTGAAGACCTCTATTGAAAAACGTACAATTTGTGTGTTCAACTACTTAGGCGATGAAAATATAATTAATATTAAAAATATAAAAGAATAAGTAGACTTTAGTTCTCTATGATTTTCGTAAGAGGCGTTTCTTTTTGTGCTAAGAAGAGTCTTTCATGCGGATATTCTGTGACCCTCTACAAATTTAGAATATAGATTATCTTACGTGCTGAACGATTCTCTCAGTCTTAGAAGACACGTTTTCTGATGAGTTAGAAAGTATCATCATCTCAAAAGGATTCTATCTCAAACTTTGCGATATTGAACAAAGAGATCTGGGGTCTAGACATGGAAATAATGATTAACTCAACAACAGAAAAACCAAGCCCAGTTATTGATATAATGATTTTAGTAAAAACCTTAATTCCTACGTGGATAGTTATTTTCCTTTTTGGAATTGCTGCAAATATTACGAACATCTTAGTGTTTATAAGATCTGGTTTAACAGATAGCGTGACTATATTGTTGCTATGTCTCTCAGTGTCAGATTTCTGTTTTCTCACTCTTATGACACCGTGGTTAGCAACTGTATTCATAATAAATTTTGTCCCAAACTGGAATTGGAGTTTTGATATGAGTATCACAGCGTTTTTGTTCTACTGGCCCGCCTTCACTTTTTATGACTTCTCGGCCTATGTCTCCGTGTTTTTGGGTGTAACGCGCTGCGCATGCGTGGCATTGCCACTCCACTTCAAGTCCATGTTTACAAAGTCAAGGACAAAAATAGGTATTTTTGCTTTATTCATCTCCGCCATCCTCTTGCGTATACCTATGTTGATTGGTTACTCTATTGGCTCTAGGCTGAGTCCCTTGACTAACCAGACCTACGTCTTTTTAAAAAGACATGTTGGTCGCACTAATGTCCTTTTCAATGATACTCTAAACCGGACATCTTTACCCTGGGTTGCTTTCATCATTATGGTAGCCTGTGTCATCATTCTTAGTGTCAAACTCTCGGAGACTTCGAAAGTACGACAGTCTTCTAGATCTGTGATTGGCTCTGCTTCAGGTGGAACAAAGGATAAGCCAGATGCCCAAGGACAGCAAGATACCAGTAACTACAAGATGTCAGCCAAAGAAACCCAAGTGGTACAGTCGGTCGTCCTGGTGTGTGTGATCTTCATCCTGTCTCAGTTACCGTTCCTGCTCTACTCCACAGCTCGGCTTATCAATCCGGAATTCGACAGTGGCAAGAAATTTCATGCTATTTATAGTATGTGTACAAAACTTAGCTTGACATTCTCTTTCATAAATTCATCTATCAACATCTTTATTTATTACAACTACAACAGAAAATATAGATCCGTATTAAAAACAGCGTTTGGCAACAAATTTACGTCATAATAACAATAATTACTAGAGAAATGTTTTTGCGGATAGACAGAAAACAAAAAGAGATGTGAAAGTTCATTTCCAATGATGAAAATGGTTTATATCCATAAACACAACCTTTAAAAAAACTCTCTCCCTCCAAAAAAATAAAGCGAAAAAAGCAAAACAAATAAACAACAAAAAGAAAACTGTACTGTGATCTTTACCAAAACTTGAACTAAATTGAAACAATGTTTTTTCTTTGAAAAAATTGTAAATGATAAATAGAAAGAATCATTTATTTACGTCATTCAGGAAATGACCTGCAAATATCTCTCTATGGCAGGCTAAACAAATTTAATTTTGTCACAAAATTAACTGATATAATTTTATCTATAGAATGACAATTGTCTTAATTAAAGAACTATTTTTCCATCTCTATCGTCTTTGTCTGTTCCAAAAAGGACGAGTTTGAGATAAAAAAAAATTATTTTATTATCTCAAGTATAACCTTTTCTTTAGTCGCAATTTTTTTTATTACACCCCTCTTGCATTCTGTCCCTTTTAACCTTTCTTAAGCTGAGCCTCCCCTCCTCCGCCTCCTCTCTCTCTTTCTGGCTCTGTCTGTCTGTCTCTCCCTCTTTCTTTTTTGGTACATTTTCTAAATTCAGTCTTTCCCTCTATTCCTGGGTCTCTATCTGTCTGCCGATTACGTCTGAATAATTATGCTCAAGCGACACCCACACACACACAACTATGTGCTTGTGTTTAAGACCTTATGACGGCATTAACATATATATTTTACATAATTTACAAAATAACATATATATTTTACAAATATTTTACAAAAGCGATCCTTTTGTTGAGTTTTAGAGGTTCCAAAGGCAGAAACAGGCCGCGTCTTATTTATCCAGGGGAAGAAACCCTCTATAGATTTGTAAAACAGTATTTTTAACATTTAATTCACTTGACGAAGAACATTTCCAATAGAAATTAACCTTTCACTGATATCTTTTACTTTACGACTGACGCCATATGGCTCAGATAGGACAGAACTGTTCTAACATAGAGGGCCTTCAATCTTACAGTCAAATTTTACATCAACTGAATAAATTCTACCTAACACGCTCTACCTCTGGCTTGAAAAACGTCCCACACCAGTAAAATATATTCTGACCTGTGAGAGAAATGAATTCAGCACATTTATGTGGCGTCATTCTATGACATCTAATGGATTAGCATTTGCCTCTCGATCGAATAACTGCGATAAAATTAAAGTATAGTAAATTTAGGTATGAAGCATACGTGTAGTTCAATTTTAGATATTCAAAATCATATGGAAATGCATCCTTAAATTTTAAATATGTCTGTTTGTTTGTAGTTGAAAAAATCTTCAGGTTCTGTAACTTTATTTCTAAAAAACAGATTTATGCCACGCTTAGAACTGTGTGGTGTCCAAATTAAAAAAGTCTCAAAAAACTGCAGACACTTATTGGCGCTTTGTTTTACTTCTAAAAATACATTTAACCGATCTATCTAAGGAAATAATTTAACCTTGGGCGACAAAGTAGATATTTAGTGTTCATTATTTCGTGTGAATAGGTTTATTTTTAGCTTAGCATAGTTTGGTTCAGTTGAGACGTTAAGCAACAACAACAGTAATTAGCTAATTTTGTAGATTTTAAACCTTTTTATAGATCTTTTTGAAAGTTAATTATCATGTAGGTTAAAATAATTGCGCAGCTATGAATTTCCAAGAAGCAGTGCACCAAGGATTCCAAAAATAGAAGGCACTGTCACCGAGTTGACCCAGATAATCGTGTTGGCTAAATTTTAAACGGAAAGTGCAGCTTGAGTTGCGGTAAATACAAATCGTTCAAGGCAAAAAGCAACATGAATAGCTGTTCTCTTTTGATGCATTATTTAAAACAATAATTGTACCACAACACATACAATTTTTACTTGATCTAGCTGCAAATTCCAATTGACAGATGTTTCTTTCATGGCACACATTTTTATTTGGTTGGGTAAATAAAGACATCCTAAACTATATCTATAACTGGATAAAATCCAAGGTCGTGTAAGATAGACTAGAAGATCGAACAATGTCTAGATCTAATCTTGTTCTTGATCATAGATCTAGCAGCAAAGAAACACAATAGAATATTGTTATAGCCAATACAGTTAATATTCTCGATTGATTTTTACGTAAATGTTTTTAAACTTAAACTGGCTTAAACTTACCGATTACAGCTAGGTAGCTTTTGGTTTACATCCTATGCTAACGCAGTGGAAATATTATGGTGGAAACTTGATGAAATCATCCAGTAGTTTTTTGTACTCAGTTCACATCGTGCTCACATACATAAATTGTAAAACTTGTGTGAAATACAGAATGCCATAGATGTGTAGAAATCTCTCGTAAGAAAAAAAATTACTCGTACACAGGATCATGCTTAAACTCAGAAAGCGGTGATATATATATATATATATAAATATATATATATATATATATATATATATATATATATATATATATATATATATATATATATATATGAATCATTATGGAAACAATCCTAGGCAGAAGGTCAGAGTACATAAGTCAACTTTTTAACACAAGTGAAAGGATTAGAACGAATTGAAGAACAATTTTGCTGCTCGTGTTATCATGAAAAATGAGATCGAGGCAGCAAAAAAAAAAAAAAAAAAAAGATGAATAATCAGGCAAAGCAACACGACAAAACAGTATATTGATGGTAGCACTTGAAGACTATCAAATTTATAAGATTTATAACACAGACCAGATTCCACCAGACATCTCCAATACATTTACATGTAAGTAAAAGCTCTGCCAATAAAACAAAGGGTAGCAGAGTGTGAGTTACAAACAACAATCAGTCATTAGTCATATTACCAAAATCCTTTTAAGAATCACCATGATGCGAGTCAGAAACCAAATGAAATCAGAAAAAGAAAAGGAACAGTTTTGCTTTGAGGAGGTAAAAGGTACAACAAATGATATTATTTACGTACACATAAATCCTGATACCCTAGTAAGTTTAAAACACCGAGAACTCTGTGGTATGGTCAAAACATCTTCAAACATGACTTTTTCTTTTGTCACTAGTTTCCTATTAACTTTTTACTGTACTCTAACCCACGGTTATACATTGTTTTGTCTAGATATTTAAAATTGCAAACATTGCGAATCTACCACAATGTCAAAACGATTACAAAAGTCAGCTTACCACATGATAACTCAAGTTGGAAGAACAAAATACAAACAAAAAACAACACAGTCGCTGACTCAATGATGAGCTTACATGCGGCTATTAAAGAATCAGGCTTAACATAACAAGCACAGCTACAGGAACAGCAAGCAAATGGCCCAATAGAGTACAAACCCAGTTATCAACAAAACAGGGAGACTTTAGAAAAAGAATTCGAAAACAAAAGCTGAAGAAGAAGAAAATAAACTTAAAAAAGAAAGAACCTGCACACTTCACCGAATCAGAAAATTAAGTGAAAGAAAAAAAGAAACAAATAATTTGAGAGAAAAGTAAAAATATCCGCTACTCAAAGAATGGCCATGCAAGTTTAGAGCCGTTAAACTATTAAACCAAAAAAAAAATTTGAAAATCCTAAAATAGAAGACAATACCGAGAAACGAGCAATAAATCCAAACGGCGAATTAACCATCATTACCGAATATTTCAAATCTAAATTTCAAGATGTTTAATATTGGAAATATTGCAACATTCCAAAGTATACCGAAAGCGCTTAACGAGCCAATAGCGGATGAAGAAGTTAGAAAAAGCATTTTCGTCTAAAAAAAACAAATCACCAGGAGAAGAAGAAATATGCGCAGAATTGCTGAAGTATGGAACAGAAACCCTGGACAAATACTTACCAAAAATACTTAATGAAACATTTAAAAAACACCAAGACCCCAACATAGACACTGGAGAACTACTTGCAATTTCTAAAGACCTCAACATAGACATTGAGAACTACTTGCAATTCCTAAAGACCCCAACATAGACATTAGAGAACTACTTGCAATTCCTAAAGACCCCAACGTAGACATTAGAGAACTACTTGCAATTCCTCCAGACCCCAACATAGACATTAGAGAACTTCTTGCAATTCCTAAAGACCCCAACATAGACATTAGAGAACTACTTGCAATTTCTAAAGACCCCAACATAGACATTAGAGAACTACTTGCAATTCCCAAAGACCCCAACATACATTAGAGAAATACTTGCAAATCCTAAACCAAGCAAACCCCAAAGGGCCACCTAAGAACTTAAGACCGATTATATAGCTAACACCATTCGAAAGGTCTTATTGATTATAAATTTTCTCAGAATAACCCCGCAGATTGGAAGTTACCTACCACAAAGTCAAAGCGGATTTCGTCCATACCGGAGTAAATCAGATGTGGTATGGGCACATAAATGCCTTGCCGCCAAAATCAATGCTGAAAATATGGAAAGGAAACCCATAGGCATTGACATGTCCTCGGCATTTCACAACATCGATGGGACCGTCCGCTCGAAACTTGAAAGACCGCTGTAGGCGAAGACGAGCATAGAATAGTTCGCTCCACCCTAAGCAACACAGTGGTGAACACCACAGTGAACGGAGCCACAGGACGGAAACCCTTCACCAGCGATATGGGAACACCACAAGGAGATAGTCTAAGCCTAGTTCTGTTCATATACTATCTAGAGTATGCGCTCAAAGAGAATTATACAGATGAACATCGCTCCACCCATAGATAGATATAGAAAAAATACTACCAAGAGAGTTAGCATATGATGATTACGAAGATTTTATATCACGTTAATTAGTCCACACCTAAGAAGTGCGAAAAACACCCGAACATCACAAACTCTCCATAAACATAAAAAAGAAGATTTCATCACGAAATCACGGGGCTAAAAGAACTGGAGAGTAACGAAGAAAGTCGGATCACTCATTGGTGACAACGAAGACGTAGAAAGAAGGAAACAACTATCAACAACTGCACTGATAAAGCAAAAAAAAAAAAGCATATGGATCTGAGGTGACAAAATAAAGAAAGACACAAAAGTTAAACTCTATAGGCACTAGTAAAATTTATCCTTACTCGCACATGTGGCACATAGGCTCTCACGCAAACAGGAGACGCTAAACTAGATTCATTCCACCGAAAATAGTTAAAACAAATCCTTAGCATGAAATACACAATAAAGATAGCAAACAAATCTATATATATATAAATATAGAATGCAATGAAATATCGATCTCTACAACTATCCTTGAAAGCCGGTGAGGCAGGATATAGACATTACAGCAAAGTTATGCAGGCATTCTTTGTTCCTACAAGTGATAAATTTCGAGGAAGACCCATAACAACACTTTAAACAGTCATCAACAAAGACCTCATTCGCATACCAGGTGGCGAGCTAAAATTCAAATCCAAGAACATACTCGACCATCTGAGGCTGATAGCAGAAGATAGAACACAATGGAGGAGACTTTCATTGAACATCCGCGAGGCAGACGAGGCGTCCAAGTCAGAGAACTAGCTTAATATGAACGGCAAGATAGAGAGATAGGTTTGTGAGTGTGTACATCATCTAAATGATTGTTTGTGAGTCTCTCTCTATGTTACCATTTTCTTTGTCTTTTTTGACGGTCTCAATGAGACCTAGGTTGTAATAGTTTTTCTTTCTATGCTTTAATTTCTTTAATAACAATCATGTGAATATTTAGATACTTAGGTCTTTATCGCTGTTACTACCTTCTTTATTCCTAACCGATAGAGGTTTGCTTGTTTATGCTCTGTAAAAATATGTCTCGATCTTAGCGATTAGTCTTAGAGCCAGCACGTCTCTGAATCCTTTGTAAAGACTTAATTTTGTAGATGAGGATGGCTCATTGGCTAAGAAAGTGTCTGGCCTTGTCTGTATGTCTCTCTCTATCTCTGTCTGACTGTATATCTGTCTGTCTGTCTGTCTCTCTCTATCTGCAAAAATGTATGTTTAAAACAAAGAAGATGTTAGGGAAATAGGTTTACAGTTAAGATAGATATCTCACAGGATTGAGTATTATTTTAGTCTTTTATTTTTTTTTAAATCATATTTTAGTTATGTTTTTTTTTTATATCCATTAATGTGTTTAAAATAAATCAAGCAGATATTGGGGAACTACAATCTATCTACCCTGCTGCGGTTTAGTCTAGACAAGAAATTTAAGCCTGCACGATTATCTAGATCACGTCGGTGGCTCTGCCTAGGTAATGGGCTGCCCCGTTCTTGACGATTGAGCTTTTCTTTGATTAATCTGTTGCTTTCGTGCGCACGACATAGATTTAAGTCAGGAATGGTTTGTTTGACTTTTGTTATCTTGAGGAACAGGTTGTGGTCTCAGAGGCTCTTTGACGATGTTGCATTGATATTGTGCGCATATCTGAAATTTCTTGATGTAGCCTGTAATAACCAGTGTAAGGTTTGGCCAGAAAACACTTTGACGAGCTCTTGCCTTCCTCTCTCATTTCGAATAGAATTATTAGTCGCTGTTCATGACATAGCATACCTTTCTCTTCATGAAATCCATGCTATAAACTCTTGTATCTCTTCATATCTTTACAATCATACATTCTGAGCAAGTTACCTCTATCTCTTTGCACATATTTCAGATTTTTGACAGGGGTCTATCATTTCTGGTTTATCTTCTAACTCTATCAGTCATGTCATAATGGGGAGCTGACGCTGTTGCACTTAATACTCTTGGCGTCTCCTCAGTGCTTTCTTCCACTTTGTTGCCTTCTTTCACGTTAATAGGAACGGCCCTTCTCAGGAAGTCAGCCACATACATTTGTGATCCAGGTTGAGACATGACCTCAAGGTTATACCTTAGCAACCTTAGCATCATTAGTTGTAGATGTAGCGAGGCTTTTTGCAGTGTTTCTCGACAATCACCTGAAGCAGCTTACGATTGCTGATGACCTGCACATTTTGTCCATGAATATACTGACAGAAGTGTTCCGCTGCGAAAATAATTGCAGCATCTCCTCTTGGATTTGTGTATAATTCTTTTCGGTCTGTTGAGCGATCTTGATGCAAATGCCGCAGGCTGGTTGTCTTGCAAGAGACCTGCTCCAGTCGTCCTGAAGAGGCATCACACTGGATTGTGGTTTTCCTTTGAGGTCATACAGATTGAGGACTGACGCTCTGCTTAGAGTTTCGTTGATAATTTTCCGGGATCTGTCCTGCTCATGTTCCCCCATCCATTGTGCATTTTTCTTGATCAGTGTTCTGAAAGGACTTGTTAATTGAGACATATTTGGAATAAACGGTGCGAGGAAGTTAACCATTCCAAGTAGCCGTTGGACTTCTTTTACATTGACTGGATTTGGCATGTCTCAAACAGGCTTGATTTTCTCAGGGTCAGGTGTAATTCCCTCTGCTGATATCAAGCGACCCATGCACTTTATTTTTCTTTTCTTAAGTTGTACTTTTGTTGAAGTTGCTCTCTGCACCACTTGATCAAGTATTTTATCATGCTCCTCTTTATTGGCAGCCAATATTAGAATGTCATCTGAAAGACAAAAGACTCCGCTGATGTCCCAAATGTTTCAAATGTTCTCTTTTGTAGTAATTCTGATGAGCTACTAATCTTAAATGGCAATACGAAGAAATTCAAACCTTCCGAATGAAGTTTTGAATGCAGCCAAGTATGAGCTTCTTTGATCCAGTTTTATCTGCCAGTATGATTCCCTTTGATCAAGGATTATATAGAACTTCTTTCTTCCTAGACTCGTTTGGTATTTATTCAAATGTAAGTATTGCGAACTTTTCTTTACGTTTGTACTGATTGAATTTACGTATGTACTGATTGAAATCCTTGGGATCCATGCACATTCTTGGGATACAATCTTTATTTTGGGCAATGACCAGGCTGTTCCTCTACTGGGCAAATTATTCCACTCTTTACCATGTCATGAAGCTTCGCTTTTAGCTGCTGGTGCAGGTGGTACTCGTCTTGGATGGTGAATTACAGAGACTGCATCTCCTCGAAGAGTGATTTGATAATGCTTTTTATGTGTTTCCAAGCCTTCAAAGATATCATTGTATTCAGTAATGAGAGTTTATTTGGTGTCTATGCCATTCTTAGCACTTAGCGCCTCACATCTCTTGCTTGGTGGGTATATCAGTTTTGATGACAATTCTGCTTTGAGACCTATAACTGCATTGCTATTTCTTGTGATTACATAGTCTTTGTCAACTATGCTGTGGCTTCCAACTGCAATCTCTGTTTCTGCAACACCTTCAACTGGTATGTCTGCATTTCAAAAGGCCTTCAGGCCGATGTCCATTGTCTGCAGTTGAACTATTGTCTGTTCCTCGGCATGAGCTAGACTGATTGCTTCCTCCAGTGTCTCTCAGCATTCTTTGTTTGAGCTCTGGGGCCTGAAGGCCACATTTCAATTTATCACGAACGAGACTGTCAGCTCTCCAAATTCACAGCAAATTCTGAATTTCTTAAAGTCTGTGACGAAATCATCTACCCTCTCACCTAGTAATTGTGATCTATTGAACGATAGGTATCTCTCATAACCACATTTGTTCTCGGTTCCCAGTAGTCTTGAAATTTCTGGAGGATTATGTCTGGATTTAAACTTTCCTCTACAGTCAAGTGGAGTGTACTGTATACTTCCAAATCTGCATCGCCAATCAAGAGGAGGAAAGTTGCTGACTGATCTCTTTCAGTTTCCGTCATGTAAAGAGTGTATTTCTGCCTCCATTTACTAAAAAATTCCCCTGCGTTTCCACCTAAGAATGAGGGTGGAGTAGGAAGAAATACCTCTGTCATGACGCGATAGCTAAATTTCTGGAGCAAATTTTAGTCAAGATCGAAGTAATTTGTCGTAGGCTAGATCTAGCTTTCCAATCCAGATCTCTCTTTCTTGGCCCTTTGCTAGATTTAGGTCTAGATCTAGATCTTGATCTAGCTTTAACTACCATATATTACTCGCGCTTTATTTGATACGCATCTGATATTACATTCTAGAACTATTCTTTTAATACCATGTTCAGGTCGCAATTTGTGGGTTCATACATTTAAAATAGATAAGACAGACCAACTCGAAGAGGTATGTGTTTGGACATCGTTTTTTTTTATTCCTCCTCTTCTTATGACCACTATTAGTTTGTAGCAGTTGCTAAAACATGCAATCGTAATCGCGTATTATCAATATCTCGGTACTCAGATGTACATATATCATGACAATTGCCATGGCAAAAACAGCATATTTATGGTTAGCAAGACAGCACAGATATCTCTCTGCCATTTCAGATTTCATCACCGACTAGTACATGTCTCTAGTAAAACCAATATCGTCGCCGGCAGTCTATCTCGTTCCAGGACAACCAATTTAGTTTCCAAGACAATACCAAGTTGAACTAGCAAGGACCAGAGCTTGTTTGTGACGTTTCAACAGGCCGCCCACGTCCGATTGTACCTACTGATTTCCCTACTGGACTCAGAAGATAATATTGTGGCACGGAATGCGGAAGCAGTCAGTAAATGGGTGAAAAAATGTCACCACTGCCAAAGTTCTAAAGTACAAAAACGCACAAAAGCTGCTCTAGAACATTTCTCTGCACCTGAAAAAAGATTCTCACACTTAAAGGTTGAAACTGTTGGATTTTTACCTTTTTCTTCTGCCTACACATATCTCCTGACAAGTATCGACCGCAACACACGCTGACCAGAAGCTATTCCTCTACGAGGCATTACCACACACGAATGTGTGCATGCTCTCATTACTGGCTGCATTGCTCGTTTCGGTGTCCCTGGAGATATTTCGTCAGACATTATCATTATGGAGTGAGATAGCAACTCGCCTTGGAGTCAAGCTTCACCATATTTCTGCTTATCATTCTCATGGAATTGGGACGATCAAACGTTTTCATTGAACTCCCAAGATTGCACTGAAAGCCCGTCACACATGTTCGAATTGGGTAGAAAAACTACCTTGGGTACTTCTCGGGCTTAGAACCGCATCTAAAGAAGACTTTAGATGCTCCTCAGCAGAACTTATTTACAGTGAGCCTTTGACAATCCCAAGTGAACTAATTCTACCTAAATCTGCAAAGTCTATGGTTGACTTTCTGCTGAATTTCAGGTTGAACATCCTCTAGATGCATCTCATCTGGCCTCCCATTGCATTTCTTATTTGCCCTCCCTGTCCTAATCTTTTTGAATGGCAAAGCATGTGTACGTTCGACGAGATGGCGCTAAAGGTCTATTACAGAGACCTTATTCAGGTCTGTTCGCAATTCTGACTCCAGAGGACAAATCTTTACTTTTAGACATTGGCTGTCGCGCTGAATGAATCGTCAGTAGATCGCATCAAGCCAGCGTTTTTCAATTCATTTCAACCAGTCATACTGGGTAAACCTCCTCTACGTGGCCACCCTCCAGCGAAAAAGAGTCAACCCTCAAGCAGTCATCCATCAGACCCAAGCACCGCCTCTATACATCAGCAAGCTGTGTCGGGACCTACCGTTCAGATGTCGCCGATTCTACCGCCGTTGCAATAACAGTGACCTGTCTTACGGTTTCAGTCTTGGCAAGAGGGTCATGTGGCGTTTGGACTATTATATCATAGGCAGTAATAAACACTAATACGTGACAAATGTTGACATCTCAGGTTGTGCGGAGAACTCACCACAGAGACTCTGAGGAGACAAGGAGCTCACACTCTCAGTTAGGACTTAGATCTTGGCATAGTCGGATGACATGTTAAAAGTTCAATAAAACAAGAAAAATGCAAACATTTTCAGTCACCACTTTAAATGTCATAGATTAGCCAAAGCAGAAATATTTCACAGGCCAGTTTTTTTTAAACATCACTTTGGCGTTATATCACAGAGAAGTTTTACTTTAACACAGAAACCAAAATAGGGCCGTCCCGCTATCGTCTTTAATAGTTTTATCTCAATGTCTTGCAGAGCTGTTTGTTATGCTAGTTCATGTCTTACTATATAATTATAATCACTGATCTAATTATTAGCCTCCCCATTTTTAATTCCTAGCCTTACATGGAGCTTCTGACCGCTATTTGTAATATCCTTAATTAATACGCAACAAGAATGTATGGCTTCTTCAATGACGATTACAAATTTGTGTCATGGCCAGTCTAATCTAAGAAAAAAACCCAACCAAAAATAAATTATTAACTTGATACAGGTCTATTGTTATACCCCTTCACTGACACATTTTCACAAAAGGCAGTTAACATATACGATACCTAATCTAAAAAGAGAAGTAATTTTCTAATATGATAACTATAATAACAATTGAATACGCTGCCTTTTTGGTGGCAAGTATTTCCTTAATATAAAACCCGAAACGCTGCCGATGATCAGCTAACAACTTCTCCAGAGAATTAATCTTGACCAAGCATAAAGCGAATAATATGCAGATTTGTTGCGCCTCTACACATAACCTAATACAAATTCTTTCATTATGAAATGAGAACTGTGACCAAACAGTTGAGTTTGTTCCAAATCCTACATACTTTTATTAATTAAACGTAACATTATTTTCATCATAAAAATATCTGAAGAATTGAAAGCAAAGCTTCTTTTATTTAATTCATTTATATGCTTTTTAAAAATACCATTTAACTCATATATAATCGATAGATTTATCAATTAAATATGTCTTTCTTCAAAGAGACCGAATATGGAATTTTAAAATGTTGCGAAATTTCGGACACATTTTATGTCTTTGCATGGGTTAGGATTACCGTAAAATATGTCTTTGGTTCTTGGCTTGACTTCTTTCTTTATTAAAAAAAAAACAACAAATACAGCAGTTGCATTTCGCTTGAGCGTTTGACTTCAACAACCAGTGTTCACACCATTGGAGGCAGGAAAACAATATGGATCAGTCGTCGCGGTTTAGAAATCTATCACTGTATCAATCTCAGTTTGATATATCAACCGGTTTACATTTTAAACATTGCAAGGAAGAAAAGTTCAAACTTCAGTGATGAAACCTTTAAGTATGATATCCTAAGTGAGCAGTAAATGAAGGAAAATTGATTCGTCTTTTTTTCGTGATTACACAAGATGTGTATTATAATAATAATAATAAAGCACAATAATTTGCATGTCACTATTTGAAATGTCGCCAAAAAAAACAACATGCTACTTAGATTTTGTTTGAGCTCGTTTTCTATTTAGTATAATAATGAAATTAGCACACATAAGACAGTCGAAGGCATTTTGGTAAACCATAATTCTGTTTGGCGTCGTTGCCCATCTCACACCAAATTGTGTTTGACTACTCTGTGATGAGCAGATAAGTAGGTAAATAATGTTTTCCCTTAAAGCTTGTTCTGAAACCTGTCAGAAAGATTAGTTAATTACTAGATATTACTCCAAAAACAAAATCTGTAATTCAGACTAAAGAACGAACTTTGAACTCATTATTGAATAATAAACTGCCTTTTGCTTGATTACCAAAGCATAGTTAACTAGTTGCAAAAAAGAGCTTGTATGATTTAAATTATTAAGGAAATAGCCCAATTTCAGTCCTAAGAAAAGACAAAAAAAAATGCAACAAAAATCAAAGCAACGATAACGAAAGTGTACGAAGCAGATGAAGTTTAAAATTTCAACAAAGTTTATATAATTAACGTCCTTCTCTCTATTTTACCAGCTTCCCTACATTTTCTGGTATAAATTGTATTTATTTTCTTTAAAATAAAATAAAACCGTGCTGTTTTATGAGTTCTTTATGGGCAACTACTTAGTCGATGAATGTATTAACACTATTAAAAATAATGAAAAAATAAATAAATAGGCAAATGAGCAATTTTAGGACTCTGTGATTTTCGTAAGTGGAATCTGTTTCTGTTTCATGAAGGGTCTTTCACGAGTACTAAATATTCTTAGACCCTTCACAAAGTTGAAATATAAATTATCTAACGTTCTTAATGTTTCCCACAGTCTTAGAATAAAAGTAACCATAAGTCCGTAGAAAATATCAGCATCTTAAAATTATTCCAACTCAAACTTCGTTAGATATCTATATTGAGCTAAAGAGAGCAAGTTTTACACATGGAAGGAATAATTGACTTAACAACAGAAATACCAAGCCAACATATCAAATCTTTTTTGCCTTTGGAACGAGAATACACAATTTTAGAACAAAGCTTAATTCCTACGTGGCTGGTTATTTTCGTTTCTGGAATTACTGCAAATATAACGAACATCATAGTGTTTATAAGATCTGGTTTAACAGACAGCGTGACTATATTGTTGCTATGTCTCTCAGTGTCAGATTTCTGTTTTCTCACTCTTATGACCCCATGGTTAGCAACTTCATTCATATTACATTTTGCCCCAAACTGGAATTGGAGATTTGATATGGGTATCACAGCATTTTTGTTCTACTGGCCCGCCTTCACTTTTTATGACTTTTCGGCCTATGTCTCAGTGTTTTTGGGTGTAACGCGCTGCGCATGCGTGGCACTGCCGCTCCATTTCAAGTCAGTGTTTACAAAGTCAAGGACAGAAATAGGTATTTTTGCTTTATTCATTTCCGCCATCCTCTTGCGTATACCTATGTTGATTGGTTACTCTATTGGCACGAAGCTGAGTCCCTTGACGAACCAGACCTACGTCTTCTTAAAAAGACATGTTGGCCGCAACAATTTTCTTGTCAATGATACTTTAAACCGGACATCTTTACCATGGGTTGCTTTCGTCATTATGGTAGCCTGTGTCATCATTCTTAGCGTCAAACTCATTGAGACATCGAAAGTACGACAGTCTTCTAGATCTGTGATTGGCTCTGCTTCAGGTGGAACAAAGGATAAGCCAGATACCCAAGGACAGCAAGATACCAGTAACTCCAAGATGTCAGCCAAAGAAACCCAAGTGGTACAGTCGGTCGTCCTGGTGTGTGTGATCTTCATCCTGTCTCAGTTACCGTTCCTGCTCTACTCCACAGCTCGGCTTATCGATCCGGAATTCAACAGTGGCAAGAAATTTCATTTTATTTATAGTATGTGCACAAAACTAAGCTTGACATTCTCTTTCATAAATTCATCTATCAACGTCTTTATTTATTACAACTACAACAGCAAATATAGATCTATATTAAAATCAGTGTTTGGCAACAAATTTACAACGTCATAATAATAATTAGTTGTGAATTTTTTTTGCGGTTGGATAAAAAGACAAAAAGATCTTTTATTTCATTTCCACGAATAAATATGATTCCTTCCCCTTAACTCAGCGTTTCAAAAGACTCAAAAAATACAAAGAAAGAAAAACCAACAACACTAAGACAAAAGCACTGTGGTGTGATCTTTACCAAGACTTGAGCAATGTTCTAGTGAAACTGTCACAAATAAGTTAAATAAAATATAACAAGAGGCAGGGTTTTTATCAGAGTTAATGTTGTACTGACTTTTCCCCAGGTTTAACCGACCAATGACGTTTTGTTTAAAGTCTCAAGAACATTTGCAAAATCTGATTTCTTGAATTTAAACGACACGCACATGATTGAAAAGCATGTATTCCGTTTGTTCCTTCTTTAAAACAAATATAAAATTATAAATGAAAGAAATCATTCACTTACGTTATATGTAAAAGGACCTGGAAATATCTCTCTCTGGTTGGCTGTACAAATTCATTTTGTCAAAAAATAAGTGATTGCACATGACAAAGTATATTGCTTAAAGATCTACTTTTTCTTCTCTATTGATCTGTATCTTTTCCAAAAAAAAAAAAAAAAGGATGGATTTGAGAAATAAAGATTTTTATTATCTCAAGTTCAATCTTTTCTAAAGTTGCAATCATAAAATCAAACTGCTCTTCCATTCTCTCTCTTTAACATTTCCTATCCTCATCCTCTCCCTCCGCTTCCTCTATCTCTTCCTCTTTTACTCTCAGTAGCTCTTTTAAACTAAGTGTTTCCCTCTTTACCTTCGCTCTATCCCTCTGTGCATTACTTATGGTATGGATAAATCTCCGTGTGCCACAAACACACATACTACAATAATATATGAATATTTGTGCTTGTATTAGACATTTTGACCAGATCAATATATAATTTATATTAAAAAAAAATAATTTTCAGTTATGTGGCCTTGGGGGGTCTTCTGAATTTCTCTATGTTAAATAAACTTTTAACTTGGCAGAATAACTACTTGTCATTAGATAGTGTCAATCTGGTACAGATTTTATGTGTTTGTCCTATAAAGTTTCGATTCGAAAAGTACTAGTACTCGATTGTTCCTACTTTTATCCCGTAAAATATTTATGGAATCATGTGTTTATTCCTTAATGTTGAGATATAAGGTTCCAGTGGTAAAAACAGGCCGTGTCATATTTTTTAAAAAGAAGCAATTTTCTATAGATTTCTGAAAATGTATTTTTATCATTCACTCCATTTTGACAAAGATTATTCCAGTAAAATTTAACCTTTTACTGTGTGTCCTTAGTTTACGACTGACGCCAAATGGCTGAGATACAAGAGAACTGTATGAATATAGATGAGCTTTAATCCGCCAGCCAAGTCTCCTATTAGCTGGATAGGATCTCATCTTATATGGCCTACCTTTGGCTTGAAAAAAAGCCTCTAACAACGTATATAGGATTTTGTGAACGCCCAACACACCAGAAAAAGATTTTTTACCCGTTGCAGAAATAAATCCAGCATAGCAGCATATATGTCGTGTCGTCCTGTGACATCTCTTGTAGTAGTAGTATTTTTCGATACAATAACTGCGATAAAACTGCCACATTATTTTATTATTAATTTTCTGAGTATAACGCATTGTTTCTATCGTCTCACTACAGTGCAGTAGATGTAGATACAAACGATGAAGCATACGTGTAGTTCGATTTAAAATATCCAAAATTATATTAAATATTCCTGCGTGTTCATAGTTGAAAATATTTTAGTCCTAAAAATAGAATTATGCCACACTTAGAATGGATTAATATTCAAATTAAAAAAAAAAAACCGTCTGCAGAAACAGTAGACACTTATTGGCGCTTTGTTAATATATTCAAAAGAAATATCCTTAACCCATCTGAGGAAAATATTTAACCTAGGGCGACAAAGTAGACATTAAGCGTTTATTAATTCGTGTGAATGTTTTTTTGTTTTTGTTTGTTTGTTTGAATTTTTTTTGAGTAGGTAGAAACTCATTGTGGAGCTAGATAACAGAGAGATTTCAGAGAAGAAATGCCCTTGTAGCAAGTGTTTCGGGCCTGAACTTCGGACACTCTGAGGGGGCCGGGACCCACCCTGTTATCTTTTTTCTTGCACACATACCCTTATCTCTTTAAGAATTGCTGATCCAGGCCCTATACCACTTTGCCAGTTAACGCTTATATATATATATATATATATATATATATATATATATATATATATATATATATATATATATATATATAAGCGTTTTCTCTCCTATACATGGTAATTTCAACTTATGTTGTTCTTCAATGGCGTAGATTCCTTTTCTCTGAAACTCGATTATTGGTTTTGGGCAAGATACAGTGTTTTGTTTTGTTAATTACAGTTATCTAAGAGTTTTATGTTCCTTTTTCGCCATGATCCAGATGATTAGGCTTTTTTTTTTAAGTTGGCACGTGTAACAATATCACAAACTTTTCATTTAAAATTAATAAAATGCTTGAGGCCCTTATAAAGTGACAAAGAGTTTCCCTTGGTCAAAGAGAGTTGCCATCTTTGTGAACTCTACAGCACCAAGGAAAGTGAACTTTCTTGTGGGGACAAAATAATGCAAGTCAATTCCTTCAATAGCAATGTAGATGTTGCACCTTAGTCAGCGGAACAGCTCACCAACAATTGAAGAGGTTAAATTCTAAAAGATGTTTTCTGTTACTCCAGCGCCTTATTTGGACAAGAAAACAGGATCCATAGGACCTCCTTTTCAAGCTGCCTATGGCTCAAACATAACGACTTTTGTCACTCGCATCGTTTGTCTTCGATTTGGTGAACACAATTTTAGCAGATGTTGGCACTAATTTTTGACGCACACACAATTTGCTCGTCGACATAAGAAGCCGTCGCCTGATAGAAGCAAATCCATTTTCAGGCATTCCCTGCTATATCATTTCAGCTACACCAACCAATCTCGTGCTTGTCGAGCCTTAAAGTAACAAGTTCCTAAAGCTCATAAGTGAAATCCCGGATCTGCTGAAACCAACATTTTTAAATGCCTGAAATGGAGGAGATGGACATTATTAGGAAATGAAGCAGCCCGTGGGCATCTCATCTTCACATGGTAACCAAACCAAATGGTGGCTGGCGCCCAAACGGCGACTACAGAAAATTAAATGATGTCACCGTGCCAGATTGGTACCCCAATCTCCATATCCACGATTTCTTGTCCCGGCTGAAAGGCAAGACCTAGTTCGGGGTTATCATCAGATTCCAGTTGCTTCAGAAGACATTACTAAGACAGCAGTGATCACTCCGTTTGGTCTCTTGCTGTTTAAAAAGTGCTACCCAAACATTCCAAAGACTTATGAACTCTGTCCTTCGAGGCGTGGGTTCAACTTTTGTTTATCTTGACGGCATTCTCATCGCAAGTTCAACAAAAAAAAAAAAGAAGACCTTGATGGCTTGAAAGCTGTGTTGAGACGCTTAACTCACGGGAAAACTATCTGTAATACTGAACATTATTTAGAGCGACCTCACGGTGAGGCCTAAGTGTAACACCAAGCCTTTTTTCGACCCGACTCATATACAGCCTATCTGTAATACCGAACCTTATTTAGAGCTACATCATGGAACGCCAAGCTGTAACTCAAAACCTTAAATAGAGTTTTACATAGAAAGCCTAATGTAATACAAAATTTTATCGAGATCTTCCTCATGGCTAGTCTATATGAATTTAGTAGAATTATTTTCTGACCAATCTAATTTTAATATCACAACTTATTACACGAATGCAGCTCTATTTCATTGGCCACAATTTCTGATGTGTCCTAATGAGCTAATTATTAGCCTCTGTAATTGTAATACCTAATCTTACAAAAAGGTTCTGCCCCTTATTTGTAATATCCTTAATTGATACGCAACAACTATGTATGGCTACATTACTGGTGATTCTTCTGGCCAGTCTAATCTAAGAAAGTACCCAACCAAAAATAAATTATCAACTTAGTACAGATATACAATTCTACTGGTTCACTCCACTATGATAAAGTTTTCACAGAGGGCAGTTAAACTATATGGTACGTAATCTAAAAGCAGAACTATTTATCTGATATAGTAACTACAATACCTACTGAATACACTGCCTTTTTGGTGGCAAGTATTTTCTTAATGTAAAACTCTAAAGTTAACGCCATTTCTATGTGTTGACGTCCAACGCTGTCTGATCAACTCTCAACTTCTCCAGAGAGTTAATCTTAAAAAGACATAGAGTGATTGCGCAGATTTGTTGCGCCTCCACACATAACCGGTCAACCTAATACAAATTTTTTCATTATGAAATGAGAACAATGACCAATCAGTTGAACTTGTCCCAAATCCTATATGCTTTTTCAAATTTAACGTACACCAATTCATCGTAAAAATATCTGTATGAAGAAATGAAAACCAAGCTTTTTTTTTATTTAATTCATTCATTAAGGTGTTTTAAAATAAACGTTTTTTTTTTTTTGCTTTTTCAAATTATCACTTAACTTACATATAACTGATAGACTTTTAAATTAAGTATGTCTTTCTTTAAAAAGACAGAACATCTACTTTGAAATTGTAGCAAAAGTTCCGACACATTTTATATCTGTTGGCTTTTGTGTTAGGACCACCTTAAAATACTGTCTTTGGTTATTTTTTTATAAAGAATCTTGACTTCTTCTTTGTTTATAAAAAAAATTCCATTCAAGCAGCTGTATTTCACATAAGCCGTTTGACTGTAACTACCAGTTTCCTCACCATTGGAGGCAGAAATAGAGCCCGCATACAAAGTGGATCACTCGTCGCGGTTTAGAAATCTATCAAAGAAAAGCTCAAAGTTCAGTGATGAAAGCTACAATTATTATATTCTAACTGAGCAGTAAATGAAGGAAAATTGATTTGTCTTTTTCCATAATCATACACGGTTACATTACGCAATAGTTTGCGCGTCTCTATTTGAAATTTCACCTAGAAACGAATTTTCCAATTATATATTGTTTGAGCTCGTTGTCTATTGAACATAATAATGAAATAATTTGGATATATATATTAGATGTTTAACTTTTACTCGTAGGACATACTCTCTAATTTATGAAAAAAGAGAGGCCTTTCAACTCATTTTAATGAGAAACTGCGTTTTCTCTCTTGATTTTTCTTCCAGCATAATAGACGATACCACATATTTAAAATAACAACATCGTAATTGCTTGATTACCAAGGCATAGACACGTAATTTGAAAAAAGAGCTAATAATGTTTAAGTCATTAAGGAAATAGTCTAATTTGAATGACAAGGATTTTGAAAGAAGAAAAATCAATTAAATACACAGATAGCAACAACAAACCTGAACTTATCAGATGAAATTTGTAAATTTTAACATAGCTTATTTGTCTTAAGATCTTCCCGCTATTTTCCAGATTTTCTAACATTTTCAGGCGTGAGTGTTTTTTTTTCTTTGAAAAAATTTCACAACCAATTTTCTATTACTAGGAACCCTACATTGACGACCTCTATTAAAAACATGCCAACTTGTAAGTATTCTTTGGGCAACTACTTGGTCAATGAATGTTAAAAATGATAAAGTGCTTCAGGGTTCTCTTAGTCTTAGAAGACAAGTTGCCTTAAGTAGGTAGAAAATATCAGTATCTTAAAAGGATTTGAACTCACATTTTGTGATATTAAACTTAAGAGAGCCGAGGTTTACACATGGAAGTAATGATTAATTTAACGATAGAAAAACCAATACCAAATAATAAATCTATTTTGCCTTTGGCACACGAATACGTGATTTTAGAAAAAAGCTTAACTCCTATGTGGCTGGTTATTTTCCTTTTTGGAATTACTGCAAATATTACGAACATCTTAGTGTTTATAAGATCTGGTTTAACAGACAGCGTGACTATATTGTTGCTATGTCTCTCAGTGTCAGATTTCTGTTTTCTCACTCTTATGACACCGTGGTTAGCAACTGTATTTATAATAAATTTTGTCCCAAACTGGAATTGGAATTTTGATTTAAGTATCACAGCGTTTTTATTTTACTGGCCCGCCTTCACTTTTTATGACTTTTCGGCATATGTCTCAGTGTTTTTGGGTGTAACGCGCTGCGCATGCGTGGCATTGCCACTCCACTTCAAGTCTGTGTTTACAAAGTCAAGGACAAAAATAGGTATTTTTGCTCTATTCGTTTCTGCCTTCCTCTTGCGTATACCTATGTTGATTGGTTACTCTATTGGCACGAAGCTGAGTCCCTTGACGAACCAGACCTACGTCTTCTTAAAAAGACATGTTGGTCGCACCAATGTCCTTGTCAATGATACTCTAAACCGGACATCTTTACCATGGGTTGCTTTCATCATTATGGTAGCCTGTGTCATCATTCTCAGTGTCAAACTCTCGGAGACTTCGAAAGTACGACAGTCTTCTAGATCTGTGATTGGCCCTGCTTCAGGTGGAACAAAGGATAAGCCAGATACCCAAGGACAGCAAGATACCAGTAACTCCAAGATGTCAGCCAAAGAAACCCAAGTGGTACAGTCGGTCGTCCTGGTGTGTGTGATCTTCATCCTGTCTCAGTTACCGTTCCTGCTCTACTCCACAGCTCGGCTTATCAATCCGGAATTCGACAGTGGCAAGAAATTTCATTTTATTTATGGTATGTGCACAAGACTTAGCTTGACATTTTCTTTCATAAATTCATCTATCAACATCTTTATTTACTACAACTACAACAGCAAATATAGATCTGCATTAAAATCAGTGTTTTGGAAAAAATTTACAACGTCATAATAATAATAATAATAATAATAATAATAATAATAATAATAATAATAATAATAATAATAATAATAATAATAATAATAATAATAATAATAATAATAATAATAATAATAGAAATAATAATCAGAATAATAATAATAATAATAATAATAATAATAATAATAATAATAATAATAATAATAATAATAATAATAATAATAATAATATTAATAATAACAATAACAATAATAATAATGACTGAAGAATGTTTTTTTTCCTGATTTACACATAACCATTTTTTTTCAAATGATAAATATGACCCTGAATCACAACTTTTGAAAAGACTTCCCACTAACAAAATTACATTTAAGAACAAAATTAAGAAAACAATACAAAGAAAAAAAAAATAAAACAAAAAACAAAAAACAAACAAAAACAAGAAAACTTTATTGTCATCTTTACCAAGACTTGAACAATGTTGTATGGAAACTGTTCCAAAGAAGCGGAATCAAATATCAGTGGAATAAGAGTTCGTATGAGGGTTAATATCTTGCTGAGGTTCTCTAAAACTTACCGACTACGCATTTTAATTTAAATTCCCAATGCCAAATCTGTTATCTATAACTCAATCGAAATGCAGATCATTGAAAAGTTTACATTCTGTTCAAGACTAACTGAATGAAGGCAATGTTATCTCTTAAAAAAACATTTAAAATGATAAATAATAAGAGTCTTTTTCACGTCATTTAAAAGGACTTGGAAATATTTCTTAATGGTAGGCTGTACAATTTTGTTTATGCCACAAAAATAAGTGGCATACCTATACAAATTAAGTTGCATTGATTAAAAAATTACAATTTCTTCTCCATTTTCACTTTCTTTTCAAAAAGAAAAAGAACGGACTTGGGCAAAAAAATCTTTATTATCTCAAGTGCAATTTTTCTTATATCGCAATTTGTTTTATCGCATCGCCCTTGCATTCTGCCCTTTTCATCATTTCTTATCCTCATCTTCCCCCTCTGCTCTCTCTTTCTCTCTCTCTCTCTCTCTCTCTCTCTCTCCCTGTTTCTCCCTCAGTAGATTTTTAAAACTCAGTTTTACCTCTCCTCTTTTCAGGCATCTTCATCTATCTTTTCATTACGTCTGGATTATTCCCCTCGTGCCATACACACACACATACACGTATAATATTTATTTATGTATGCTTGTATAAAAGACTTTGTAAAGCATAAACATACATATATATACATAGATATAATTATATATATATATATAAATAGATTACAAATTTGAAATTTTATGATTGTGTGGTCATGGACTTCTTCTGAATTCTTCTATGTTGAATAGACTTTACAACTGATGACTAGACAGCATAAATCTTTGTAATTGAAAATTAATTGTCCGCTGTTTA
>JAWDGP010007227.1:27500-56673 GCA_033675545.1 Elysia crispata | reverse complement strand
AGTTGTACTTGTTGTAGTTGTAGTTGTATGTGTACTTATACTTGTTGTAGTTGTACTTGTTGTTGTAGTTGTACTTGTTGTTGTAGTTGTAGTTGTACTTGTTGTAGTTGTTGTTGTATTTGAACGTGTTGTAGTTGTTATTGTACTTGTTGTAGTTGCAGTTGTAGTTGTACGTGTTGTAGTTGTTGTTGTATTTGTGCTTGATATATTTGTTTTTGTAGTTGTACTTTTTGTAGTCGTTAGTTGTTCTTGTTGTAGTTGTAGTTGTACTTGTACTTGTTGTTGTTGTAGTTATAGTTGTACTTGTTGTAGTTGTAGTTATACTTATACTTGTTGTAGTTGTAGTTGTACTTGTTGTAGTTGTAGTTGTACTTGTTGTAGTTGTAGTTGTACTTGTATTTGTTGTAGTTGTAGTTTTATTTGTTGTAGTTGTAGTTGTACTTGTACTGTTGCAGTTGTAGTTGTACTTGTTGTAGTTGTAGTTATACTTATACTTGTTGTAGTTGTAGTTGTACTTGTTGTAGTTGTAGTTGTACTTGTATTTGTTGTAGTTGTAGTTGTACTTGTTGTAGTTGTAGTTGTACTTGTTGAAGTTGTAGTTATACTTATACTTGTTGTAGTTGTAGTTGTACTTGTTGTAGTTGTAGTTGTACTTGTACTTGTTGTAGTTGTAGTGTACTTGTACTTGTTGTACTTGTAGTTGTACTTATTGTAGTTGTAGTTGTACTTGTACTTGTTGTAGTTGTAGTTGTACTTGTACTTGTTGTAGTCGTAGTTCCACTTGTTGTAGTTGTAGTTGTACTTGTACTTGTACTTGTTGTAGTTGTAGTTGTACTTGTTGTAGTTTAAGTTGTACTTGTTGTAGTTGTAGTTGTACTTGTACTTGTTGTAGTTGTACTTGTACTTGTACTTGTTGTAGTTGTAGTTGTACTTGTTGTAGTTGTAGTTGTACTTGTTGTAGTTGTAGTTGTAGTTGTACTTGTTGTAGTTGTAGTTGTACTTGTACTTGTTGTAGTTGTAGTTGTAGTTGTACTTGTTGTAGTTGTAGTTGTAGTTGTAGTTGTACTTATTGTTGTTGTAGTTGTAGTTGTACTTGTACTTGTTGTAATTGTAGTTGCACTTGTACTTGTTGTAGTTGTATTTGTACTTGTTGTAGTTGTAGTTGTACTTGTTGTAGTTGTAGTTGTACTTGTTGTAGTTGTAGTTGTACTTGTTGTAGTTGTAGTTGTAGTTGTAGTTGTACTTGTTGTAGTTGTAGTTGTACTTGTACTTGTTGTAGTTGTAGTTGTAGTTGTACTTGTTGTAGTTGTAGTTGTACTTGTTGTAGTTGTAGTTGTACTTGTTGTAGTTGTAGTTGTACTTGTTGTAGTTGTAGTTGTACTTGTTGTAGTTGTAGTTGTACTTGTTGTAGTTGTAGTTGTAGTTGTACTTGTACTTGTATTTGTACTTGTAGTTGTACTTGTTGTAGTTGTAGTTGTATTTGTTGTAGTTGTAATTGTACTTGTTTTAGTTGTAGTTGTACTTGTTGTAGTTGTAGTTGTATTTGTACTTGTTGTTGTTGTAGTTGTAGTTCTAGTTGTTCTTGTACTTGTACTTGTTGTAGTTATAGTTGACTTGTTGTACTTGTTGTAGTTGTAGTTGTAGTTGTACTTGTTGTAGCTTTAGTTATACTTGTACTTGTTGTAGTTGTAGTTGTACTTGTTGTAGCTTTAGTTATACTTTTACTTGTTCTAGTTGTAGTTGTAGTTGTAGTTGTACTTGTTGTAGTTCTAGTTGTACTTGTACTTGTTGTAGTTGTAGTTGTACTTGTTATTTTTGTAGTTGTACTTGTACTTGTTGTAGTTGTAGTTGTACTTGTCCTTGTTGTACTTGTTGTTGTACATGTTGTAGTTGTAGTTGTACTTGTAATTGTACATGTACTTGTACTTGTACTTGTTGTTGTTGTTTTTATTGTTGTACTTGTACTTGTACTTGTTGTAGTTGTAGTTGTACTTACTGTAGTCGTTGTTGTACTTGTACTTGAGGTAATTGTAGTTTAACTGTTGTAGTTGTAGTTGTACTTGTACTCGTTGTAGGTGCATTTGTACTTGTTGTAGTTGTAGTTGTAGTTGTAGTTGTAGTTGTACTTGTACTTGTTGTAGTTGTAGTTGTACTTGTACTTGTTGTAGTTTTAGTTGTAGCTTAAATTGTTGTAGCTTTAGTTGTAGTTAAACTTGTTATAGTTGTAGTTGTAGTTGTAGTTGTACGTTTTGTATTTGTAGTTGTACTTGTTGTAGTTGTAGTTGTACTTGTAATTGTTGTAGTTGTAGTTGTAATTTTACTTGTTGTAGTTGTAGTTGTACTTGTTGTAGTTGTAGTTGTACTTGTTGTAGTTGTACTTGTACTTCTACTTGTTGTAGTTGTAGTTGTACTTGTTGTAGTTGTAGTTGTACATGTAGTTGTTGTAGTTGTACTTAACTTGCTGTAGTTGTAGTTGTATTTGTTGTAGTTGTAGTTGTAGTTGTACTTGTTGTTGTTGTTGTAGTTTTAACAATACCTGTTGTAGTTGTAGTTGTACTTGTTGTAGTTGTAGTTGTACTTGTTGTTGTTGTTGTTGTAGTTGTACTTATTGTAGTTAAAGTGAATTAGTACTTGTTGTAGTTGTAGTTGTACTTGTTGTAGTTGTAGTTGTAGTTGTACTTGTTGTAGTTGTAGTTGTACTTGTACTTGTTGTAGTTGTAGTTGTAGTTGTAGTTGTACTTGTTGTAGTTGTAGTTGTACTTGTACTTGTTGCAGTTGTACTTGTACTTGTTGTAGTTGTAGTTGTACTTGTTGTAGTTGTAGTTGTACTTGTTGTTGTTGTAGTTGTAGTTGTACTTGTTGTAGTTGTAGTTGTAGTTGTACTTGTTGTAGTTGTAGTTGTACTTGTACTTGTTGTAGTTGTAGTTGTACTTGTACTTGTTGTAGTTGTAGTTGTAATTGTACTTGTTGTAGTTGTAGTTGAACTTGTTTAGTTGTAGTTGTACTTGTTGTTGTTGTACTTGATGTAGTTTCAGTTGTAGTTCTAATTGTTTTAGTTGTAGTTGTACTTTACTCTTTGTAGTTGTAGTTGTACTTTTTGTAGTTGTAGTTGTAGTTGTCCTTGTTGTAGTTGTAGTTGTACTTGTTGTAGTTGTAGTTGTAGTTGTACTTTTTGTTGTTGTAGTTGTAGTTGTACTTTTACTTTGTAGTTGTAGTTGTAGGTGTACTTGTTGTAGTTGTAGCTGTACTTGTCTTTGTTCTAGTTGTAGTTGTACATGTACTTGTAGTTTTAGTTGTAGTTGTAGTTGTTGTAGTTCTAGTTATACTTGTGGTAGTTTTAGTTGTAGTAATACTTTTTGTAGTTGTAGTTGTAGTTGAACTTGTACTTGTTGTAGTTGTAGTTGTACTTGTATTTGTAGTTGTAGTTGTACTTGTACTTGTTGTATTTTTAATTGTACTTGCACTTGTTGTAGTTGTAGTTGTATTTGTTGTAGTTCTAATTGTACTTGTTTTAGGTGTAGTTGTATTTGTACTTGTACTTGTTGTAGTTGTAGTTGTACTTGTTGTAGTTGTAGTTGTAGTTGTACTTCTTTTAGTTGTAGTTGTAGTTGTACTTGTTGTAGTTGTAGGTGTACTTGTACTTGTTGTAGTTGTAGTTGTACTTGTTGAAGTTGTAGTTGTACTTGTTGTAGTTTAGTTGTACTTGTTGTAGTTTAGGTGTACTTGTTGTAGTTGTAGTTTTACTTATATTTGTACTTGTACTTGTTGTAGTTGTAGTGGTTGTTGTACTTGTTGTAGTTGTAGTTGTATTTGTACTTGTTGTAGTTGTATTTGTAGTTGTACTTGTTGTAGTTGTAGTTAGAGTTGTACTTGTTGTAGTTGTAGTTTTACTTGTTATAGTTGTAGTTGTGAATGTACTTGTTGTAGTTGTAGTTGTAGTTGTACTTGTTGTAGTTGTAGTTTTACTTGTTGTAGTCTTAGTTTTACTTGTTGTAGGTGTTGTTGTAGGTGTACTTCTACTTGTTGTAGTTGTAGTTGTAGTTGTACTTGTACTTGTTGTAGTTGTTGTTGTACTTGTTGTAGTTATAGCTATACTTGTACTTGTTCTAGTTGTAGTTGTACTTGTTGTTGTTGTAGTTGTAGTTGTACTTGTTGTAGTTGTAGTTGTACTTGTACTTGTTGTAGTTTTAGTTGTACTTGTTGTAGTTGTAGTTGTACTTGTTGTAGTTGTAGTTGTACTTGTATTTGTTGTAGTTGTAGTTGCACTTGTTGTAGTTGTAGTTGTAGTTGTACTTGTACTTGTTGTAGTTGTAGTTGTACTTGTTGTAGTTGTAGTTGTACTTGTACTTGTTGTAGTTGTAGTTGTACTTATTGTAGTTGTAGTTGTAGTTGTACTTGTTGTAGTTGTAGTTGTACTTGTTGTAGTTGTAGTTGTACTTGTTGTAGTTGTAGTTGTAGTTGTTGTAGTTGTAGTTGTACTTGTTGTAGTTGTAGTTGTACTTGTTGTAGTTGTACTTGTTGTTGTTGTAGTTGTAGTTGTAGTTGTACTTGTTGTAGTTGTACTTGTTGTAGTTGTAGTTGTACTTGTTGTAGTTGTAGTTGTAGTTTTACTTGTTGTAGTTGTAGTTGTACTTGTACTTGTTGTAGTTGTAGTTGTACTTGTACTTGTTGTAGTTGTAGTTGTACTTGTACTTGTTGTAGTTGTAGTTGTAGTTGTACTTGTTGTAGTTGTAGTTGTAGTTGTAGTTGTACTTGTTGTTGTAGTTGTAGTTGTACTTGTACTTGTTGTAGTTGTAGTTGCACTTGTACTTGTTGTAGTTGTAGTTGCACTTGTTGTAGTTGTAGTTGTATTTATACTTGTTGTAGTTTTAGTTGTACTTCTACTTGTTGTAGTTGTAGCTTATTGGTACTTGTTGTATTTCTAGTTGTAGTTGTAGTGGTAATATTTAGTTATAGTTCTACTTGTACTTGTTGTAGTTGTAGTTGTACTTATTGTAGTTGTAGTTGTAATTCTTGTATTTTTAGTTGTAATTGTTCTTGTTGTAGTTGTAGGTGCACTTGTTGTGGTTGTAGTTGTACTTCTACTTGTTGTAGTTGTAGTTGTACTTGTTGTAGTTGTAGTTGTACTTGTTGTAGTTGTAGTTGAACTTATACTTGTTATAGTTGTAGTTGTAGTTGTACTTGTTGTAGTTGTAGTTGTACTTGTTGTTGTTGTAGTTGTAGTTGTACTTGTTGTAGTTGTAGTTGTAATTGTTGTAGTTGTAGTTATAGTTTTACTTGTTGTAGTTGTAGTTGTAGTTCTACTTCTACTTGTTGTAGTTGTAGTTGTACTTGTTGTTGTACTTGTACTTGTTGTGGTAGTAGTTGTAGTTGTAGTTGTACTTGTAATTGTTGTAGTTGTTGTTGTAGTTGTACTTGTTGTTGTTGTACTTGTTGTAGTTGTAGTTGTTGTTGTTGTAGTTGTAGTTGTAGTTGTAGTTGTAGTTGTAGTTGTACTTGTTGTTGTTGTATTTGTACTTGTTGTAGTTGTACTTGTTGCTGTTCTAGTTGTAGTTGTAGTTGTACTTGTTGTAGTTGTAGTTGTACTTGTTGTAGTTGTATTTGTAGTTGTACTTGTTGTAGTTGTAGTTGTACTTGTTGTAGTTGTAGTTGTACTTGTTGTAGTTGTAGTTGTACTTGTTGTAGTTGTAGTTGTAGTTGTAATTGTTGTAGTTGTAGTTGTACTTGTTGTAGTTGTAGTTGTAGTTGTACTTGTTGTAGTTGTAGTTGTACTTGTTGTAGTTGTAGTTGTAGTTGTACTTGTTGTAGTTGTAGTTGTAATTGTACTTGTTGTAGTTGTAGTTGTAGTTATACTTCTTGTAGTTGTAGTTGTAGTTGTACTTGTACTTGTATTTGTTGTAGTTGTAGTTGTAGTTGTAGTTGTACTTGTTGTAGTTGTAGTTGTAATTGTACTTGTTGTAGTTGTAGTTGTACTTGTACTTGTTGTAGTTGTAGTTGTACTTGTACTTGTTGTAGTTGTAGTTGTACTTGTACTTGTTGTAGTTGTAGTTGTATTTGTTGTTGTTGTAGCTGTAATTGTACTTGTACTTTGTAGTTGTAAATGTAGTTGTCATTGTACTTGTTGTAGTTGTCCGTGTAATTGTACTTGTTGTAGTTGTAGTTGTACTTGTACTTTTTGTAGTTTTACTTGTTGTAGTTGTAGTTGTACTTTTACTTGTTCTAGTTGTAGTTGTACTTGTTTCAGTTGTAGTTGTAGTTCTAGTTGTACTTGTAGTAGTTGTTGTTGTACTCGAACTTGTACTGTTGTAGTTGTAGTTGTACTTGTTGTTGTAGTTGTACTTCTCCTTATTGTAGTTGTAGTTTTACTTAAACTTGTTGTAGTTCTAGTTGTACTTGTTGTAGTTGTAGTTGTAGTTGTACTTGTAGTTGTAGTTGTAGTTGTACTTCTTGTAGTTGTAGTTGTACTTGTACTATTTGTAGTAATAGTTTTAGTTGTTTTAGATGTAATTGTACTTGTTGTAGTTGTAGTTGTAGTTGTACTTGTACTTGTTGTTCTTGTAGTTGTAGTTGTAGTTGTACTTGTTGTAGTTGTAGTTGTACTTGTACTTGTAGTTGTAGTTGTACTTGTACTTGTTGTAGTTGTAGTTTTACTTGTACTTGTTATAGTTGTAATTGTATTTGTTGAAGTTGTAGTTGTACTTGTTGTATTTGTAGTTGTAGTTGTAGTTGTACATGATGTGTTTGTAGTTCTAGTTTTACATGTTGTAATTGTAGTTGTACTTGTACTTGTTGTAGTTGTAAATGTATTTGTACTTGTTGTAGTTGTAGTTGTAGTTGTAGTTGTACTTGTTGTATTTGTAGTTGTAGTTGTATTTGTACTTGTTGTAGTTGTAGTTGTACTTGTACTTGTTGTAGTTGTAATTGTACTTGTACTTGTTGTAGTTGTAGTTGTAGTTGTACTTGTTGTAGTTGTAGTTGTACTTGTACTTGTTGTAGTTGTAGTTGTACTTGTTGTAGTTGTAGTTGTAGTTGTACTTGTTGTAGTTGTAGTTGTACTTGGTGTAGTTGTAGTTGTAGTTGTACTTGTTGTAGTTGTAGTTGTAGTTGTACTTGTTGTAGTTGTAGTTGTACTTGTACTTGTTGTAGTTGTAGTTGTACTAGTTGCAGTTGTAGATGTACTTGTTGTAGTTGTAGTTGTATTTGTACTTGTTGTAGTTGTAGTTGTATTTGTTGTAGTTGTAGTTGTACTTGTTGTAGTTGTAGTTGTAGTTGTACTTGTACTTGTTGTAGTTGTAATTGTACTTGTTTTTTGTTTTAGTTTTATTTGTACTTGTTGTAGTTGTAGTTGTACTTGTTGTAGTTGTAGTTGTAGTTGTACTTGTTGTGGTTGTAGTTGTAGTTGTACTTGTACTTGTTGTAGTTGTAGTTGTACTTGCTGTAGTTGTAGTTGTACTTTTTGTAGTTGTAGTTGTAGTTGTAGTTGTACTTGTTGTAGTTGTAGTTGTACTTGTAGTTGTAGTTGTACTTACTGTTGTACTAGTTGTAGTTGTACTTGTTCTTGTTGTACTTGTTGTAGTTGTAGTTGTATTTGTAGTTGTATTTGCACTTGTTGTAGTTGCAGTTGTACTTGTACTTGTTGTACTTGTAGTTATACTTGTTGTAGTTGTAGTTGTATTTGTACTTGTGTAGTTGTAGTTGTAGTTGTAGTTGTACTTGTTACAGTTGTACTTGTATTTGTTGTAGTTGTAGTTGTACATGTTGTAGTTGTAGTTGTACTTGTTTTAGTTGTAGTTGTAGTTGTACTTGTTGTAGTTGTAAATGTAGTTGAAATTGTTGTAGTTGTAGTTGTACTTGTATTTGTAGTTGTAGTTGTAGTTGTACTTGTTGTAGTTGTAGTTGTAGTTGTACTTGTTGTAGTTGTAGTTGTAGTTGTACTTGTTGTAGTTGTAGTTGTAGTTGTACTTGTACTTGTTGTAGTTGTAGTTGTAGTTGTAGTTGTACTTGTTGTAGTTGTAGTTGTAATTGTACTTGTTGTAGTTGTAGTTGTACTTGTTGTAGTTGTAGTTGTAGTTGTACTTATTGTAGTTGTAGTTGTACTTGTACTTGTTGTAGTTGTACTTGTACTTGTTGTAGTTGTAGTTGTACTTGTACTTGTTGTTGTAGTTGTACTTGTACTTGTTGTAGTTGTAGTTGTACTTGTATTTGTTGTAGTTGTAGTTGTACTTGTTGTAGTTGTACTTGTACTAGTTGTAGTTGTAGTTGTAGTTGTAACTTTATTTGTAATTGTTTTAGTTGTAGTTGTATTTTTGCTTGTTGTACTTGTAGTTGCGTTTATACTTGTTGTAGTTGTAGTTGTACTTGTACTTGTACTTGTTGTAGTTGTAGTTGTACTTGTACTTGTTGTACTTGTAGTTGTACTTGTTGTAGTTGTAGTTGTACTTGTTGTACTTGTAGTTGTACTTGTTGTAGTTGTATTTGTTTTTGTACTTGTTGTAGTTTAAGTTGTACTTGTTGTAGTTTTAGTTGAACATGTTGTATTTGTAGTTCTACTTGTACTTGTACTTGTTGTGTAGTTGTAGTTGTACTCGTTGTAGCTTTAGTTGTAGTTGTTCTTGTTGTAGTTATACTTGTACTTGTTGTAGTTGTAGTTCTAGTCGTAGTTGTACTTGTACTTGTTGTAGTTGTACTGTTATTGTTCTTGTTGTAGTTGTAGTTGTAGTTGTAGTTGTACTTGTTATATTTGTAATTTTAGTTAAACTTGTTAAAGTTTTAGTTGTAGTTGTAATTGTTGTAGTTGTATTTGTATTTCTTGTAATTGTAGTTGTACGTGCACTTGTTGTACTTGTACTTGTTGTAGTTGTACTTGTTGTAGTTGTAGTTAAAATCGTTCTTGTTGTAGTTGTAGTTGTAGTTGTAGTTGTACTTTTTGTTGTAGAATTAGTTGTACTTGTACTTGTTGTAGTTGTAGTTGTACTTGTACTTATTTTAGTTGTAGTTGTACTTGTTAAAGTTGTACTTGTAGTATTACTTGTACTTGCTGTAGTTGTAGTTGTACTTTTTGTAGTTGTATGTGTAGTTGTACTTGTACTTGTTGTAGATGTAGTTGTAGTTGTAGTTGTACTTGTTGTAGCTTTAGTTGTACTTGTACTTGTTGTAGTTGTAGTTGTACTTGTACTTTTTGTAGTTGTAGTTATACCTATACTTGTTGTAGTTGTAGTTGTCCTTGTTGTAGTTTTAGTTGTACTTGTATTTGTTGTAGTTGTAGTTGTAGTTGTACTTGTTGCAGTTCTAGTTGTCCTAGTTGTATTTGTAATTGTTGTAGTTGTAGTTATACTTATACTTGTTGTACTTGTAGTTGTACTAATTGTAGATTGTAGTTATACCTTTACTTGTTGTAGTTGTAGTTGTAGATGTACTTGTTGTAGGTATAGTTGTAGTTGTACTTGTTGTTGTTGTAGTTGTAGTTGTACTTGTACTTGTTGCAGTTGTAGTTGGAGTTGTTCGTATACTTGTTGTAGTTATAGTTGTACTTGTACTTGTTGTAGTTGAACTTGTTCTAGTTGTAGTTGTACTTGTAGTTGTTGTAGTTGTAGTTGTAGTTGTACTTGTACTGTTGTATTTCTAGTTGTAGTTGTAGTTGTAGTTGTACTTGTTATAGTTGTAGGTTGCAGTTGTACTTGTTGTAGTTGTAGTTGTACTTGTACGTAAGTGTAGTTGTAGTTGTACATTTGTTGTAGTTGTAGTTGTAATTGTATTTGTACTTGTTGTAGTTGTAGTTGTATTTGAAAGTCTGAATATAATTTTTAGTGTAAGGAAATTCTTATAGCATTTTTCCGCAAATACTATAATAATTACAATGAAAAATCACGTAAACCTTTACAGGCGTAGTTTTTAATTAATGTGAGTCCGACTTGTAATGATTAAATCAATACATCAAGAAACATAGTCGATGTGTTACAGAATCGTGTAAACTCATTATTGTAATTATTGGATTTGATACTTATCGTTCATATCTGTACACTTGACCAAGAGAATGATGAGGCTTAAACATTCAAAGAATTTCCCTGTTTCGAGAAAAATACACAGAACATAGTTAAGGGCCTCGAAAAAACAACAACAAGCAAACAAAACTGTTGTTAACCGACGTTAGTTCTCAGTGTCAAATCTACATATCTATAGGGGCGGGATAAAAACAAACAAATTAAAAAAATATTCGAGCAATTTTCGAAGAGTGAGTGTCAAAACTAGAGGATTTTGATCGTACAAAATATTCAAGTCGCAAGGGTTAATCTTTCAACAACGACAATGACACATCCAACAATTTTGTATTTCCCCAAAGGGCGATGGATAAACAAAATCTTATCTTATCTTAACTTTTGTAGCCCTAGATCCGCATATTGAAATAGAAAATAACTCACAAGAATAGGAGACGGCATAGGAAATTATAGGACACTTTTAAGGAGCTGAAATTTTCAAACAATCAATAAATACATATGCAAAAATTTTTGCGATCACAACAAGATCTATTGATTGTTCCCAACACCGCCAGCTGCATACTGAGCAAGGGTAACTCAGGCGTACAACAGGTAAGACAAGAGAAGATGTGAGAAGCAAGATATAAACGGCAAAAAGGTAAAACAACAATTCAACGATTATTAAGGTGAAGCGTTTTATGCGATTTTTAATGAACTTAATAATTTCGGCACGGGTTACCATGGCTCGTGAAGCTGAGGTGAAAAATGCAAAGGTTACAAGGTAATCTAGAGTCCTTGACGCTTGTATCGAAATGAAAAAATCTTACAGGTTTCAGTTCTAACAGGTAAATATATCGCCTACTCTGCCCTGCCCACCTAATTTCCACGATGTCACACATGTGCAGTTGGTTAGAACTTTTCAAATATGCCATAGCCGTGTAGGTTATCAACTTCATTTTTTTTTATATTTATATATAAATACCTTATATTCTCTTCATACGAATATAAGGTAAGCTCTTTTCTTTATTTATGAAAAGCTTCCACAGTTGAGCACTCTCATCATTTATTCCAACTTAACTTCAAACTATATAATATCGTTTATCGCCTCCTCCCCCCACATCATTTCAACATTAAAAACCTCTTATGTCTCAGGGTAAATAATTTCATTTTTAAAGGTTTATTGGCAGATGAACACTCGCCTCGCAAATGATTTTGGCGTCACATGGCGTATGGCACTATGATCGGGAAACACTTATCTCAGAAACGTGTTCATATTCCCTGGGATTGCTGGTTAATATAACCATAATATAGTAATAGAATCATGAATGCCTTTAGCTTTTATATATATGTATATATATATATACACACACATGTATAT
The DNA here is from genome assembly GCA_033675545.1 of Elysia crispata. Lineage (NCBI taxonomy): Eukaryota > Metazoa > Mollusca > Gastropoda > Plakobranchidae > Elysia > Elysia crispata. The sequence continues at coordinate 45,321 of JAWDGP010007227.1, read as the reverse complement.
ATGTATAACTTTTATTTTTTATTTATTTAATATTTCATATACGCCTGAATTTTAATTGCATGTATTTTATTCTGTTTTCTGTAATAAGCATGTCTGTTTTGAATTTCCCCAAGAGCGTCGAAAACAAAAAATCTTATCTTATCTTATCTATTCTTATCTTCACGTTAAACTCTTACAAAATGAATGATTAACACATTATGTGTTCGTTCAAAATAATGACGTTAGTTCGTAAAAAGAATGGAGTAAATATTCCTCACATGTCACGGTGGCCGTGTGGTGAAGTGTGCTGCCCTTGGTGTGAAGGAATTTTCCTTCAGAAGTTCAAACCACAATATAATTAATAATTATTATTGTGAGATTCGGATCTTATTAAGCTGCTATCTGAAAGAGTAAGGATATCTTGTCTTAGTGGTCAGACTTGATCAGACAAATCACCCCTCACCCCCCAAAAAAAAAAAAAAAAAAAAGAAAAAAAGAAAAAGGAAAATCGTAACCATGACAGTAATTTCAACCTTAAAGACATTAACAATGTGAAGGTCTTACCTGTGTTACTGGCGTTAAGTGTTGAACTTACCGGAGCAGAACAATCAGACGATAATTTTTTCCTTCACCTCAGTTCGAATTGAAGAAATCTCCCACCGACTTTTCGGAACTTCAAGTCTCAAATTCTCGTCTTGAGCAACACGCACAGATTCCACAACTCGTGAGCGAGGAAAAAAAAATCACATCCGACTGGAGGCGCCCTCTAGGGATCGAAGGGTATTTAAGGGCCCGTAACTCTAGCCGATGGTGTGGGATGGGTGAGAGATCAATCGGAGATTTGTTGGCCTCTCTTTTGTACTCCCTCTTCCTCATCCTCCTCCCGTTACCCACTTTACATGCCATGTGCTGTGGTGGAGTAGCCGCTCTTTTCATTAAACTTCTCATCAGTTCCGTCCCTCATTTCTTGAGATCGTTTTCTTGGAAGTGGAATTGATTTTCACATCCTCAGTGATCTCTCTTTAATTCTTCCCTGAAACATTATCTCGTGGCACTATACAAAGATGCTGGCGTCATCGGTCAAGGTGGAATCTTTCTAACATGAGTTATATAGATCGCAGATATCGATGAACAGCTTAATCAGATGTCTGATCTTGTACAGCTATGGATCATTGGTCTCCCAAATCCTTTGACTCATCTAGTGTAGCTGTGGATCATCATTGGTCTCCCTAATCCGATGCCTGGTCTAGTGTAGCTGTGGATCATCATTGGTCTCCCTAATCCGATGTCTGGTCTAGTGTAGCTGTGGATCATCATTGGTCTCCCTAATCCGATGTCTGGTCTAGTGTAGCTGTGGATCATCATTGGTCTCCCTAATCCGATGTTGTTTCTAATGTAGCTGAGGATCATCAGTGGTCACAGTAATCCGATGTCTGGTCTAGTGTAGCTGTGGATCATCATTGGTCTCTCTAATCCGATGTCTGGTCTAGTGTAGCTGTGGATCATCACTTGTCTCCTTAATCCGATATGTGGTCTAGTGTAGCTGAGGACCATCACTTGTCTCCCTAATCCGATGTCTGGTCTAGTGTAGCTGTGGATCATCATTGGTCTCCCTAAACCGATGTCTGGTCTAGGGTATCTGTGGATCATCATTGGTCTCCCTAATCCGATGTCTGATCTTGTGTAGCTGTGGATCATCATTGGTCTCCCTAATCCGATGTCTGATCTAGTGTAGCTGTGGATCATCATTGGTCTCACTAATCCGTTGTCATTTCTAATGTAGCTGAGGACCATCATTGGTCTCCCTAATCCGATGTCTGGTCTAGTGTAGCTGTGGATCATCATTGGTTTCTCTAATCCGATGTCTGGTCTAGTGTAGCTGTGGATCATCATTGGTCTCTCTAATCCGATGTCTGGTCTAGTGTAGCTGTGGATCATCATTGGTCTCCCTAATCCGATGTCTGATCTAGTGTAGCTGTGGATCATCATTGGTCTCACTAATCCGATGTCATTTCTCTAGTGTGTATCTGTGGATCATCATTGGTCTCAGTAATCCGATCTCTGGTCTAGTGTAGCTGAGGACCATCATTGGTCTCCCTAATCCGATGTCTGGTCTAGTGTCGGATCAGTGGAGGATCATCATTGGTCTCCCTAATCCGATGTCTGATCTTGTGTAGCTGTGGATCATCATTAGTCTCTCTAATCCGATGTCTGGTCTAGTGTAGCTGTGGATCATCATTGGTCTCCCTAATCCGATATCTGATCTAGTGAAGCTGTGGATCATCATTGGTCTCCCTAATCCGATGTCTGGTCTAGTGTAGCTGTGGATCATCATTGGTCTCCCTAATCCGATGTCTGGTCTAGTGTAGCTGTGGATCATCATTGGTCTCTCTAATCCGATGTCTGGTCTAGTGTAGCTGTGGATCATCACTTGTCTCCCTAATCCGATGTCTGATTTAGTGCAGCTGTGGATCATCATTGGTCTCCCTAATCCGATGTCTGATCTAGTGTAGCTGTGGATCATCATTGGTCTCTCTAATCCGATGTCTGGTCTAGTGTAGCTGTGGATCATCATTGGTCTCCCTAATCCGATGTCTGGTCTAGTGTAGCTGTGGATCATCATTGGTCTCCCTAATCCGATGTCTGGTCTAGTGTAGCTGTGGATCATCATTGGTCTCCCTAATCCGATATCTGATCTAGTGAAGCTGTGGATCATCATTGGTCTCCCTAATCCGATGTCTGGTCTAGTGTAGCTGTGGATCATCATTGGTCTCCCTAATCCGATGTCTGGTCTAGTGTAGCTGTGGATCATCATTGGTCTCTCTAATCCGATGTCTGGTCTAGTGTAGCTGTGGATCATCATTGGTCTCCCTAATCCGATGTCTGGTCTAGTGTAGCTGTGGATCATCATTGGTCTCCCTAATCCGATGTCTGGTCTAGTGTAGCTGTGGATCATCATTGGTCTCTCTAATCCGATGTCTGGTCTAGTGTAGCTGTGGATCATCATTGGTCTCTCTAATCCGATGTCTGGTCTAGTGTAGCTGTGGATCATCATTGGTCTCTCTAATCCGATGTCTGGTCTAGTGTAGCTGTGGATCATCCTTGGTCTCTCTAATCTGATGTCTGGTATAATGTAGCAGCGGATCAATATTGGTCTCCCTAATCTGATGTCTGGTTTAGGGTAGCTGTGGATCATCATTAGTCTCTCTAATCCGATGTCTGGTCTAGTGTAGCTGAGGACCATCACTTGTCTCCCTAATCCGATGTCTGGTCTAGTGTAGCTGTGGATCATCATTGGTCTCTCTAATCCTTTGTCTCGTCTAGTGTAGCTGTGGATCATCATTGGTCTCTCTAATCCGATGTCTGGTCTAGTGTAGCTGTGGATCATGGTTGATCTTTCTAATCCGAGATCTTATCAAAAGTTTCCCAATATGTTTTCCTGACAAGTATTTCTACAATAATTAATGCTGTAATTGTACACTCACTCACTGAATTGATTTTTTTAGTAATTAAAAATCAATTAAGCAACAAGTCCACATAAGTTAGCCTTACCCAATTTCCTATCGTCTGCCTAATTATCCTGTTTTTCATTTCTCCATTCGTATCATGTCACGTGACCGAGTATTGATAGAAAGCGTTGCTGAAGATTAAGATGCCCATGAGAAGGGTAAAGTTCATAAAGACCACGTGACTTCATTTTATTCAATTTCGTTTGTATTATGAAGTTTCTACCGTAAACACACACACACACACATACCTCCACACTGACATAAACGGATACACTTTATAACCGCTACCAGTTCCCAATATGAGAAACCTATCCAGGCATCAACCATTCCTCAGGCCAGAGAGAGGAACTGTCAGATTCGCCTCCACCGAAATTGCCCGCTCTGGTCATAACTCCTGGGTCCTCGCCTGTTGCTGATTTGCATATTAGCAGACGGCTCCAAGCTGTCGCAGACGACATGTCTTCGTTTCGGCCATGTTGGACGAGATCCTGTTTTAAGTATTGAAGACTTGGACGCGCTTAGGGGACGTGCAATGACTTGGAACTTTATAAATGGTATTTTGTTATTCTCTAACTTCTTTCTAAAGTTTATGGTAAGAGATTTGAAAGGCAAACATTCTGTCTCATTTAAAACACACGGCGCATAGAACATTTTAAAATTCTTAAGCCGAACTCTAGTCGCTACAGACTTCCCAGGCCTCCTTTGAAAAGAAAAATAATAATGTTATCATATATTTAGAACCAAACTCATATATTTATTACTATTTTCTGAAAACATATTTCAGTCTTCTTTTGTCTGTCTGTCCCTGTTGTCGTCATTAAGTATTTTCGTTTGAAGTCTCTTAATTTCAGTTTCTCCACTTCTCCTTTTTAATCTTCTTTGTCTCTCAACCTTTTATACCCACTCCACATTACCATACTTTATTTTTTCCGTTTTGAAAATCCTGTCCTTCACCTTCTTTTTTTTTCTTTACAACTTCTCTTTTCGCCACTCTGTCTGTCTGTCTGTCTGTCTGTCTGTCTGTATATGTGTATGTGCGTGTGTGTGTGTGTGTGTGTCTCTCTCTGTCTCTCTCTCTCTCTTTCTCCAATCAACTGTGGACCTCTTTGTATGAAGTTTTTTGTTCTTTTAGATGAGGAATTCCCATTTTTAAGCCAAAACAACTATCTGCATCTTCCTCCCTCTTTTTTTCCCTTTCTCAACTTCACCTCCTATATCCCCCGCCCTACACTTTGAATATTGGTTCCATTCCCTCAAATCCGACCAAAGCAATCAAAAAGGAGATTATCTCCAATTTTTTCCTCTATCTCGTCAAACTTCAATCGGTGGAAGGAGAAAAGGAGACACAGAGATACACAGAGAGAGAGAAAGAGAGAGAGAGAGAGAGAGAGAGAGAGAGAGAGAGAAAGAGAAAGAGAGAGAGAGAGAGAGAAAGAAAGAGAATGAGAGAGAAAGAGTCAGGAACAGGGAAAGAGAAAAAGAGAGAAGCTGGAAGACCAGTTACCTGGTTAATTTTTTTTTTAATTGATTTTTAAACGAGTTTATTGAATTATTTCCTTACATTAAACCTGGCACATGTCTGATCAAAACCAGTACAACCCGGCGTGACGGTGTGGTCACTAGATATAAACCCACAAGCAAAACCCGACGTGACGGTGTGGTCACTAGATATAAACCCACAACAAGCACAACCCGACGTGACGGTGTGGTCACTAGATATAAACCCACAACAAGCACAACCCGACGTGACGGTGTGGTCACTAGATGTGAACCCACAACAAGCACAACCTGACCAGAAGCAATGGGGGGACTTACCTTCAAGATGAACCGAAACGTCCAAAGTTTGGCCCTTTTTCAGTTTGGCCGCGTCACAATTTCTAATGCAGACTTAATGTCTATCTGTTTTTTTGGGTGAGTGTGTGTGTGTGTAGAAAGTAGGGTTGATGGGTGGAGGAGGGCTTGTTTGTGAAGATTTAACGTCTGTAATATTGGTGAAGTATTATTGAGTTATTTCTTTGTGATTTTTAGTTTTAGCCTATTCAAGGTGGTGGGCTGCTTTGGAAAACACTTTCCACTCTCTGTGTCAGTCAGTCAGTCTTTCTGTCTGTCTGTCTGTCTGTATCTCTCTCTCTGTCTCTCTGTCTCTCACTCTCTCTCTCTCTCTCTTTCTCTGTCTCTTAAACTTGCCAAAGAAAATCAACTCTATAATATTTTAACAAAATTTCTTACAAATCGAATGTATTTATGGCAATAATTGCATTATCTGCCTGTTAATTATAATTGAATATAATTTTGAGATACCTTTTTTTTTTGTTCCGACAGAAAGATTTGCATATTTTCTATCTCATTATCGTACTTTTCCTTTCACAAACAAAAACAACAACAGCAACAACATCTAAGATGAACAACTTGTTGTGAAAGTTTTTTTTTTCTTTCACACAAACAAAAACAACTTCATGATTGCGCAGAGGAAAATCAAAAGATGGAAAACGCAAAACACGTTATCTTTTTTTTAACTTAGCCGATTATTTGATAATTTCCTTCCGCTGGAAGGTGATCAGAGAAAGTTGTGGTCCATACCATTATTAATTGTGGTTTTTTTTAATTGAGTACATGTGAAGACTTGACCTGTTCAATATCACGTGTTGCGACATCTCTAAGAGATTTATATGTGTATGTAATTATGTATGTGTGCCACTCGTGAAAGTAGAAACTGTCACGTGTTGAGCAAAATCTGTCTCGTGCCACGACTTAGGAAAGCTGGTCAATCTTAAGCAGATGTGTATATATGTGTGTGTGGGTGGGTGGACGTGTGCGTATCTTCTCCCAATAAGAAGAAACCCAGAAGATGCCAGTCTCCAGTGATAAGCTCTGATCCCCACACCTGTTACCACGAGATCTACTTGTTGTGTGGGCGTGGAGAGTAAGGAATTGGAAGTGCCATTTTAGATTGAAAACGTTCGACAAATACATGGCGAATATTTTTTTATTTTTTTTTTTTTTGGGGGGGGGGGGGGGGGAGGGGTAGTTGCGGGTTTTTAATAAATTGATTGTTAAGGGAGTTAATTGCTATCTGTGTTTGTTGTGTGTGTCTGAACCTCAGCCCTCCAGGAGCTTCGCCTATAGCGCTGTACAACGGTTCCATCTGGCTCTTGATGCTTTACAGCCTAGACTCGCTCTTTGTTGGATTGATTTTTCTGCCATAGACTATCTACAACAAGGAGTTCTTAGGCCACGAGTTGTTAAGTGATATAATGCCGACCTCATCTTTATGCTGAGACTGAAACTCAGCTAGGACTATGAACGCCAGGGTTCCCTCCCTAAGAATCAAAACTCAACCCTTCATTCAGATTGCTTGTTCAAACTTCTGTAAACTGAGTTTCGTGCTCATGTACTGTCTTGCTCTAAGAGGTAATTTTCTTGTTGGTAATAATTTATCCGGATTTCTTTTACCCTGTCTATAGCCCTCCATCTCTTTCTTCCTTAATCCTTCCTCCTGTGTATCTTCATCTCTTTACTTCCTTTTCATACAAAAAAAAAAACAAAAACAAAAATGTTAAATAAAAGAAAAGAAAGAATGGCAGAAATGTTTTCCACAAACACAAAGTGGCTTAATAAATAGGATATGAACACTACCAGTTCCTTTGCTTATAAAATAGTATTTATTTTACAATCTTCATTCTGTACAAACAGATTACGGTGTAAAGGGTAAAAAAACCAAAACAAAAATATAAAGAGAATGATATTATTTAAGGCTCAACATTGAATCACAGAGACAGTTTTTGCATGTCAGACAGCACGTAATTTTTTTTAAAACACAGGCATGAAAACTACAGGACAGCAATGAGTGAAAAATGAGTGAGTTCAGGTGAACAAGTCTGCCTGGACTGACTGGAGAACAAAGAAAAAAACAAAAAAAGAAAAATTTCTGAAGCCATGAAGTCCATTTTTTCAGTCTTTCATAATAGAGTTATTATACTTTTAGACAATTATGCGGTTTCTAAAATCAAACTCGAAAAAAACTAGGATCAAATTGGTTTAGGCTTGCGATATAATCTGAAAGCATTAAGTGTTTTTGGACTAAAAAATAAATAAATGAATAAACAAAAAAAAATAAATGAATAAATAAACAACCAAAATAAGTGTCCGGTTAAACTTTAAGTGCTGAGAGAAAAAGTTTTTGTATGTAGATAGCCTGGTTTTAAAAATGAAAAAAAAAAACCTTTCACAAAAACCCCCGAAACAATCATTTGAAAATCATGTTACATGTACAATTGAGTTGTATTTTGATACATAAGAAAATCATCTCAGTAGATTGAATTATGTTAATTTCTCCTATACTCCTTTACAACGTTTCTTCTGAATTGGTGTTGCGAAGGATTTTCTGTTTATAGTGTATATGTTTGTAAGGGATAGAAAGAAAGGTGGAGGGAAATAAAATAGATAAAGCGGAAGAAAAATAAAAAAATGAATGAAAAAGAAAGAGAGAGAGAGAAAGAGAGAGGGAGAGAGAGAGAGGAAGAGAGAGGGGGAGAGACAGAGACACAGAGAAAGAGAGGAGAGAGAGAGAAAGAGAGAGAGAGAGAGAGAGAGAGAGAGAGAGAGAGAGAGAGAGAGAGAGAGAGAGAGAGAGAGAGATAGAGAAAGAGAACTTTTGCAGACAACATCTACTGAGAGCGTGTTAAATTTGCCCAGCTGTTGCCACTCCGATTTGTGTCCCCTGTTACCCAAGAGATGCTGGCCAATCAATGATCGACCCGTGGAATTGAAATCTCTGGTCAAGCGCTCTTAACTCTTGGCCGGGCTGGCCTTCCTCCCAGGTCCCTTGCCGCCTGCCTTCTGGTCAGAGGAAAGTTACGGGAGGGGGAAAAAAAAAGGGGGGGGGGGAGGGGGTGACTCGAGGCACGTCAGGCTAGTTCAAGAGCGGAGGACAAAAAGTCGAGAGATGAACTTAATTACCCCCTCACCATGACACCACAGGATAGGGGGGAGAGGAAGGGGATAAGCCGAAGGAGGAAAGGGGGGGGGGGGAGAGAGGGAGGGAGGGAGAGAGAGAGAGAGAGAGAGACAGACAGACAGACAGACAGACAGACAGACAGACAGACAGACAGACAGGCAGACAGACAGACAGACAGACAGACAGACAGACAGACAGACAGACAGACAGACAATCAGACAGACAGACAGACAGAGGGAGACGAGAGTTTTATTTAAGAGAAAAAAGTGCAAAGAAAATGCAAAGACGAGCGAGAGAGTAAGAGATAGAAAGAGAGATAAAGAGACAGAGAGAGTGGTTTTTGCGAGATTAAAAATAGTCAATGAATTGAAGATAGATAGATAGAGAGACAGAGAGAGAAGGGGAGACTGACACAGAGAGACAGACAGGCAGATAGATAAAAACACAAGACATACAAACAGAGAGCAAAAGAGACAAAGAGAAACAAAGAGAAGATCGGGACGTCAACCCACATGAAATGATTCTAACTACTTACAAACTATAGAAAAATATATTCATGTCGCTCTGAGCTGTCTGTTGAAATGTTTTCCTTTTCTATCTCCCCTTCCACCCTGGCTTCAGAAAGGACGTGTTATAACCGAGATAAAATGAAATATAATTCAACAGACAAACTGACCGGTTCAAAGAATGAGAATAATGCTCTAGTAACAAAAAAGAAGAAAAGAATTTTTTACAAAGAAAAGATTTGGTGTAAATACTTTATACTTTATATTTCAATTGTAGCATGAACTCAATCACGTTTCAGAAATTTATAGAAACTTATACATCTAATGTGAGACATAAACAGAAATAAATACGTTACAAACAGTTTTTCAGAAATATACAAATATAAATTATTATAACAAGTAGCTTAATGCTAAACATACCACATGATGTATAATACAAGAGATTGCTAGCACTTTCAACATTCAAGATTTAAATAGATGGTTAAAATGACAAGGTCATGACGATTATGATAAAGATGGTGATAACCATAACAAAAATGGCGAACAGTAGACTAACCACTGCGCCTAAGGCTGACCAGTTGACCTAACCAATGGGCCTAGGCTTACCAATTGACCTAACAACTGGGCCTAAGGCTGACCAGTGGACCTAACCACTGAGCCTAAGGCTGACCAGTGGACCTAACCACTGGGCCTAGGCTTACCAGTTGATTTAACCCACTGAGCCTAAGGCTGACCAGTGGACCTAACCACTGAGCCTAGGCTTACCAGTTGATTTAACCCACTGAGCCTAAGGCTGACAAGTGGACCTAACCACTGGGCCTAGGCTTACCAGTTGATTTAACCCACTGAGCCTAAGGCTGACCAGTGGACCTAACCACTGAGCCTAGGCTTACCAGTTGATTTAACCCACTGAGCCTAAGGCTGACCAGTGGACCTAACCACTGGGCCTAGGATTACCAGTTGATTTAACCCACTGAGCCTAAGGTTGACCAGTGGACCTAACCACTGGGCTTAAGGCTGAAGATTGATCTAACCACTAGGCCTAGGCAGACCAATTGATCTAACTACTGAGACTAAGGCTGACCAGTTGATCTAACCATTGGGTCTTAGGCTGACCAATTGATCTAACCACTGAGACTAAGGCTGACCAGTTGATCTAACCACTGAGATTAAGGTTAACAAACTACTTGACCTAAGAGTGACCAGTAGACCTAACTTCTTTATCTTAGGCTGATAAGTAAACCTTACCTCTGGTTCTAAGACTGACCAATAGGCAATCATTGCTGTAGGACTAACCAATAGACCTAAACACTGGGCTTAAAGCGGAACAATAAACCTAATCTCTGTTTTTAAGGCTGACCAGAAGACCTAACTACTGGGTCTATGACTGACCAATGGACCAAACCATTGTTTCTCGGATTGACCAACAGATCTAACTGCAATTTCTAAGGCTGACCATTAAACGTAACCGCATAGCCCGATGCTGACCAGTACATCCGAACCTAAAAGTACATCCAGCTTAGTTGATAAGACCAACACATTAGTTTTGGCAAGTGTAAGGCAGTTTGGGTAAGACACAAAGGTTAAAAAAACATTCCAAAATAAGATAGACAATGCTTTGTGCATCACTTAATAATTTACTCCCTTTCTGTCTGCCTCGCACTGCTTCTGCTTTCCTTCTTTTTAATCTCTCTCTCTCTCTCTCTCTCTCTCTCTCTCTCTCTCTCTCTCTCTCTCTCTCACTCTCTCCTACTTTTCGTCTTCCCGTCTGTAATTTTACGTTATTCACTCGTGTAGTTACTTTTGTGTGTACCTCCGCTTCTCTTCCTCTGTCTCATTCTCTTCCTGCCTATTCGTCTGCTACCTGCTTGTCTGTCTATCGGTCTATCTATAGTTTGGTCGGTCGGTTTGCCTGTATCTCCAGTTTTTCTCTTTTTTATACATCCTTTCACGCAGACACATGTACTCTGTCTATTTCTCTTTGCCGATAAAATTACTACTTATTGTTGAATTCTCTTATAGGTTTTACATTTTTTTTCCATTGTCAAAGTGAGTATACCTTGATTCCATCTTATTCTTAATCTCTCTACATGATCTACACAGTGTGATAATGGTCTATGTCATTTTGAACGTTGTGCCGTAGAGGAGATATGTCTTGTTTACGAACATATAAACATATAAGTCGTATATCTATGTACATTGCTGAAATGATGAAGTATTACTTATTATTGATTAAACTTCTTCATAAAATATCTCCAATCCGAATCATTGTCATGATACATTCTTTCATTATTGACCCTCTCGTTTGGATAAATGTAAGTTAGAATGAATCGAGTGAGTAATGGTCTAAATTTATGCACTTAAGTAGTATGCTCTCTCTCTCTCTCTCTCTCTCTCTCTCTCTCTCTCTCTCTCTCTCTCTCTCTCTCTCTCTCTCTCTCTCTCTTTATGTATCACATAATCTGAGAGACAGTGACAGAACACTATTTCTAGGAATGTGGTTTGAGATATTGTCTGGAGCAATTACGCGCGGGTGAATTGTTTGGGAACTATCGATGGTCTTAAGTTTGCATCGATAAATCATTAGAAAGTTTGTAGCCTCTGTGGACGATATAGAAAATAATATACCCCTTCTCGAGATCTGTAGCTTCAAAGAGCGAGATACCGTATGCCATATACGACATTCCTGGATCTATTTACTATGTTTGATGAAACAAGTCAGTAATGAGTTGTGTGTCTTCAGAGTGTGATAAAGGCATGTTAGTACGGCCTCTGTTAGTGATGTCACTATGAGTGAAGGACGCTATACCCCAATAGAACAGGTCTCTATGGTTAACACAGAAAGTAGCCGTCTTTGGAGACAGAAACTCTGGATTGCTCAGAATACAAGGACAATATACAATAATTATGCGCAGGTTGTGTTATCACAGGTTTCAGAGTCGGTAGTCAGTTGTTCTGGCACAGTGCCTGCATTTGGGTTGGGTCCCTACTCGAGAGCTCTGTTTTGAGTCTGTGATAGAGTGAGTGACAGAGGCTGGAATGAGGCTGAAAAATCTCTCAGTATTGAAATCTCTGGAGGGTGAGTATTGGCCATGCGCCAACTGGTCCTGAAGCTGGCTTAGTCATTGTTCCTCAATGGCCAGCACTATTGCGGTGACCACGGCGTACCGATGACCACTGATGGTCATCTCAGGTATCACTTCGGGCGCTCGTTGCTGACCATTTCTGCCACTGGTCCCACATGAGAGGATGACACTGGGGAGGCATAGAGTGTGTCAGTGGCTATCTTGACCATCACCCACATCTTCGTCAAGATGACGACTACCACATAGAATCCATGTGTGCTGGTTATTCCAGCCAAGCAATCCCAACAATGATCTGCTCGATGAATTCTTCCGTTAACCAAGCAATGTGAAGATCACCGCCATTAATAAGTCCCAGACACAAAAAAACCCCAACAAAAACAACCATAACAAAAAGTTTGGGATACGTAATTCTCATTGGTCGAACACGTGACCAGGCTGTCGGCTCCATTGAATGTCACGTGGTCTAACCTGACACCTGTGAAGTTTTTGTCATCAACAGTTTCTTAACGATCACCACTCGGCCGAGAGCATCATCAGAGAATACCGAACCTCTCCAGATGTTTGCGAATGATGAGAGTCCTGCAACCTTCCAGAACTTTCTTGACGTTATTCGTGTCGACTGCGCATGTGTAGAAGTACTCGCAGGAATGGTTCTGGTGCCACTCCTTCGGGTGTGGCTGTATGGTCTTGTTGATAGACAGTTCACCTCTCACGATTCGCTGTGGAGGTTTGAACACTCGTGAAAATCATGGAGTTTTGGTCTAGAAGCAAGGATCCAGTCATAAATTCATGCATCGATAAAATATTTTTTGTTAAAACCGGTAATACGGATCTTTTTCTTATTCAATAAAGTAGATTATTTCCCATTATAGTTTCAATGAAATGCTACATTTGAAATTTTGAATGACTTAAAAAATAATGCATGGATATTCTGTAAAATTGTGTATAGAAATGTTTTACATCGCACTAAAATCTTATGTTTCACGATATCCCAGGTGTCTATGGTCCAATTAATTACTTTGGGCCTATCAGAAAGACTGTAAGGGAAAATAATTTCGAAAGTCAGATGTTTTCGTGATGGAAAAAAAATTGGATTTGTATAAAGTACATTGTAAAAAGAAAAAGATATGGGTGTAAATCATGGAAAGAGTGTGGAAATGGTGTTAGATGATCAGGGAGTGTACGCTGGCGCCCAGCCTACCGTGAAGAGGTTCTTGATGTAGACAGCTGTTTTCACGACTTCTGGGTTAATGTCAGTCCTCGAGCTGGAGCGACTTCTGCGTTTTGTCGTCTGCTCGGTGCCGCCGGGGAAAGCGTCCATAAACTCGATCCTCTCGTTACCTGAGGAGGAGGGAGAGGGGGGGGGGGGGAATAAAGAGAGGACTTACAACAGAGACATAACATCATGAAATTATAACACGATTAAGATATAGAACAGTAGGTGCTTACAACCACTGCAGGACATCTGTTGAGGGTTGATATTTAGATTTCCTTATTCGAACTTTTATTTTTATTTGTTTTTATCTGATTTATTTGTTTTATGATGACCTAAGCACGGTTCATGCCTCTCTCCTCTCTCTCCATTCGCCCGCTGAATACGATCACAGTATCATAATCAGGAGTGAGTGTAAGATTAACAGAGTGAAAACATCCCAGCATTCTTGATCAGAAGATGCTTCCCCCCCCCCCCTCTCTCTCTCTCTCTCTACCTGTACCTCTACCTGTACCTCTCTCTCTACCTCTACCTCTTTCTCTCTACCTCTACCTCTACCTCTACCTCTTTCTCTCTACCTGTAGCTTTACCTCTACCCCTCTCTCTCACTACCTCTCTCTACCTCTCTCTCTCGCTCTTTGTTTGTCTGTCTGTCTGTCTGATTGTAGCTCTGTCTCTGTCTGTCTGTCTGTCTGTCTGTCTGTCTGTCTGTCTGTCTGTCTGTCTGTCTGTCTGTCTGTCTGTCTCTCTCTCTCTCTCTCTCTCTCTCTCTCTCTCTCTCTCTCTCTCTCTAGCTACACTCACTTGACACTGGGCAAGAGTCGTAGTCTGGAAACACCCCAGGATGCTGGGCCAGAAGATCCTTGATGCTGCGTCCTTTGGCGATTTTCTCAGCTAGAATATCGATCTTGTTCAAGAAAAGCAGTATCGATACCGGCCTCAGAAACCTAGTGGGCGATTATCACAAGGGAAAAAATCGTTCTTATTTAAGTAGTTACGTCAGAGAGTAATGAAAAATTTAAAAGAGAAGATGATGTGAGTCATTGAAATTAAACGTATGCGATTAAAAATAGCCATTTGTATAGAAAAAAAAATAGATAAAATTATTTAGATGAATACAAGAATACACATAAAGATAGATAGATAGAAAAAGAGAGATCAATATACAGATAAATAGAAAACAAAGAAGAAAGAAAAGTAGAGCTTGAAATAGGGTGAGAGAGAGAGATAGAGAGAGAGAGAGAGAAAGAGAGAGAGAGAGAGAGAGAGGAGGGAGAGAGAGAAATGGACAGATTTTATTAGGTTACTAAAAAAGAAAGGACAACAGAATAAAACAGGCAACTAAAATGAAGACATAAAAAAGGGAGGAGTAAAATTGTAGATAAGAGAAACAAGGGGGACAAATCATGCCTGGCCGGAATCAATAGATCTCTCTGATTGTAGAATTTTTATTTTTTTTTATTAATCTGGCCAGCATTTTTGTGTGCGGGAGTGTTTGTGTCTGTGTGGTATCAATACTTTCATCTGTTCAAATTCTCATCTCCCTCCACGATTGAAATAAGGGGGAGATCATCAGAATTGTCAGAGAGATTAGTGGGAGAGCTGTTGATGGGACAATCTGGACTTCTATCACTCGCCGTCTCACACAGGGGCAAAGGGAGGTAATGCACGGTGAATGGCGCGGTTTTCTCCCACGAATAATTACATGATTATATCCCCCTGTGTTTTTGGTCTTTCTGCCCTCATGGTTGAAGTGTGAGAGAATAGACGTGAGAAAAAGAGAGAGAGGGAGGGAGAGAGAGAGAGAGAGAGAGAGAGAGAGAGAGAGAGAGAGAGAGAGAGAGTGCATGCAAAACAGAAAAGCAGGAGATAGACTCACAGGAAGGTGTTGAGGGGGGGAGGGGGGGGGGTAAACTGACGTGTTTTTTCAGACCTATTTGAATTTTGGCAGTGACTTGATCAGCTTGAATATGCTGGCGTGTGTGTGTGTGGGGGGGGGGATCGAGAGAAAGGTGGTAGGGGAGGGAGAGTGAACTGACCTGTTGTTCCAGACCTGCTCAAAGATCTCGAGGGACTCGATCAGCCTGGACTTGCTGGTGTGTGTCTGTGTCTGTGTCTGTGTGTGTGTGTGGGGGGGGGGGTCGAGAGAAAGGTGGTAGGGGAGGGACAGTGAACTGACCTGTTGTTCCAGACCTGCTCAAAGATCTCGAGAGACTCGATCAGCCTGGACTTGCTGGTGTGTGTCAGTGTCTGTGTGTGTGTGTGGGGGGGGGATCGAGAGAAAGGAGGTAGGGGAGGGACAGTGAACTGACCTGTTGTTCCAGACCTGTTCAAAGATCTCGAGGGACTCGATCAGCCTGGACTTGCTGGTGTGTGTCTGTGTCTGTGTGTGTGGGGGGGGGGGAGTGGGGGGGATAGAGAGAAAGGTGGTAGGGGAGGGAGAGTGAACTGACCTGTTGTTCCAGACCTGCTCAAAGATCTCGAGAGACTCGATCAGCCTGGACTTGCTGGTGTCCTCCCGGAGGGTCTGGTCAAAACACGAGGTGTCGCCCAGGTACAGGATGGCCACCACGTTATCAAACACCTGGATCCACTTCTTGCGCTCTCCCTGCTGTCCGCCCACATCGTACACTCTGGAAGGGGAGGAGGGGGGAGGGGGGCCGTGGGAGTGGACAGAAAAAGGAGGGTGGGGGATTAAGTGGAGTGTTGAAGTGTGCGTGTTCGTGAGGGAATAGAAGGGGGGAAAAAAAAAAGGGGGGGGGGGGTAATCTAAAACCTATTTAAAGTACAGAGTAAGTTTTTTTTTTTATTGTTGTTCTGATAAGAACGAAGAGTAAAGCCACGCTGGATGTTTCTATACTAGGATTAACAAACTTAGATCTGGATATCTCGGTGATAGACCGCTGGTTTTATCTATCTGCTTAGAGTAAGGCCAACAACTCCTGTATGGTCTGCATCATTCTAGCATAACTAAGACTTTAATGAAAAGGTATGAAAAGTCTCTATATTTACTATATAACCAATATTGTTCTAAAATACCAATCCGAGGGTAAGGAGCATCAAATTAATTCTAAAGAAAAGCGGTCAAATCGACACACACAAAAAAATAATAATAAAAAAAAGTGTAAGGAAGGGAAATAAGCGACTGATTTTTATCTCGATATTAAAACTATTTTGGACTTACTTCCCTCTGGTTAAATTAATAATTCAAAACTTCATTATTTCGAAATTATTAGAAGACCTAGATAGTCTATATTTATATATCGCTCTTTCCTTGAAATCTACTTGGGCTTTGATAACTTTTTTATATTGTGTCGCAAAAAATATTTTTAGAATATTCTCTTCATTGCACCTATCTTTCCTCTCTCTGTCTCTGTCTTTGTCTCCCTTTATGCCTGTCTGTCTGTCTGTCTGTCTGTCTGTCTCAGTCTATATTTGTCTGTCTCTTTCTCTGTATGTCTATATCGCTGTCTCTTTCTATCGCTATCTCTGTCTCTGTATATCTGTCTCTCCCTCTTTCTTTATCTCTCTCCCTCTTTCTCTCTTTCTTTATCTCTCTCTTTCTCTCTTTCTTTATATCTCTCTCTCCCTCTTTCTTTATCTCTCTTTCTCTTTCTCTCTCTCTCTCTCTCTGTCTCTCTCTCTCTCTCTCTCTCTCTCTCTCTCTCTCTCTCTCTCTGTGACTCTTCCGCTCCCACTTTGACTCACCTAAACTTGACCGACTGACCGGCGTCCGGCACGTCAAACTCAATGTGTTGTATGGAGGTTGTGATGGCTCGACACCGCAGGATGTCCTGAAAGTTTAACACATTGAGATAAAGTCCTCAGGTCTTAGGAGATATGACAAATCATTCTTAATACTCGCTCGGTAATGCGATCTGGAATTTTTTTTTTTCAACTAACAATGAGTAGGTAAATGTATTACTTTCTTGTATTTCAAAATAGACTTCAGAGTTCAACCATAATTGATATTTTTTTTTTCTAAAAATGAAATACATTTTGATTGCAAGAATGTACAATCGTTGTTAATATAAAAGCGCAAACAAATAATAAGAAAAAAAAAAACAATATTTCATTGTCTCTTGATTTCTTGATTTATCTCGTTGTTATATTGTCATTAGTTTTTCAAGATGATAACAAGATGCGCGCCTAACGCAAGAAGTTTTAATGCAATAATAACGAAGAATTCTTAAAAGACCTGAAATATCTCGTAACACCAAAGGAGTATGTGAATAATTATGTATGTGTGTATGTGTGCCACTATAAAGGTGTTTACCTGATCTGAAGGTGCGTAATTTAGGCTGCGGATTTCCCCGATCTTGTCAAGGAAGCTGTGGAGACACGGAGATTATATTACTCTATGCAATACAATAGTGTGTGATAATTGCAATGATTATAGGAAGCAAGAGCGTCTTTCTCTACTTTCCTCTCTCTCTCTCTCTCTCTCTCTCTCTCTCTCTCTCTCTCTCTCTCTCTCTCTCTCTCTCTCTCTCACTCTCTTTCTTTGTCTATCTGTCATTACCCCCATTCTCCACCTTATAAAAAAGAAAAAAAAAAAACCTCTTCGAAAT
>JAWDGP010007227.1:17500-22500 GCA_033675545.1 Elysia crispata | reverse complement strand
GCAGCAGCGACAGCAGTTAGCTAATTAGTTAAGACAGAGACAGCATACAACAAAAACGATAGCAAAAAAATTAATAGGGTAAACAATAGTAACAAAAACAATAATAACAACAACAACAACAATAACAAACACTTGAATAGCGTAAATAAAAGCAACAAAAGAGCATAAATAGTGGAAAAAAACATGAACAAAAACAATAAAAATGTAAATAGTAGAAACATGAACAAAAACAAGAATAATAATATAAATAGTGGAAACAGCGTCAACAAAAACAATAACAGCAGTGTACATAGTGGAAAGAACATCAAGCAAATACAACAACCACCCGATAAATAGCGAAAACATGATCAACAGAAACAATGGCAACAATATAGTAATGGAAACAACATCATCACGATGTAAACAGTGGAAAGAACACCAACAAAAACAGGCTGGTAGAAAATGTCAAGGTTGAACGAGAGAAAAAAAAGAGATTATTTTTATTTTTCATGTTCATAGTGAAACACATTAAAACCTGCCAAGTAATTTGTCGGATGAAGATCAGAAACCGCAGAGAACAAAGACTTGGAGTTTATCTCTCCCAGGTCAGCTTATCTCAGTAAATAGAGATAAAGTTACCGTTAGAGCAGAGCTCAGTACGAGAGCGCGGCCTGTTGTTACAATGAACTACATGGAAGATGGAGGCCTGTTATATCTGTGGTGAACAAGTTAGTATGAGACATTAGTTTAATGGCTACATTAGTAAAATGGTACACAGTAACAGAATATGTTGCGCAGGCATCACTCTTTTTCAAAACGATGTCTTCATCCCCAAGGAAAACACCCAGAATTACCTAGAGAACACCCAGAATTACCTAGAGGTGTATGCGGAGTTGGAAAACTCATAAGTGAAAATAGGCCATCGGGAATTGATGGTGCGAGTTATTTTGTTATAGAATAATATAAAAATGTGCAGCCTCAGTGTGAACCAACCGATATTAATTTATCGATTACAAAACTCATAGTAAAAATGTAACCGTCTGACCTCCATGCAAGATAATCGCACAAAAAGAGAAAGATCTATTGGTTATGTGCTCCTTCGGAAGGCGTGGCATGACATTGTTCTATAAATCATCATAAATTATATACCAGCATGATTAGAATAACTTTCCTTTTATTACAAGATATCTTAGTGGCATGCTTAACCATAACACGTACGAGGTGGCTGCATAATGATGGCATTAATTGGTCTTGACCCGAAATATGGCGACAGATTTAAACCTTCTTCAAATTTTGCTATGTAACGAAAAAAGAGTTAAGAGAGGAGGTGGGAATGAATTGGAAGAGCGTGAGAGAGAGAAAGGGAGAGAGAGAGAGAGAGAGAGAGAGAGAGAGAGAGAGAGAGAGAGAGAGAGAGAGAGAGAGAGAGAGAGACACACAGAGACACAGAGACACAGAGATAGATAGATAGATAGATAGAGACAGAGACACAGACAGAGAGAGAGAGAGAAAGAGAGAGAGAGAGATAATTTGGGGGACAGGAAAGGGGTTGGGGAGGGATTGATAGGTTGCCTTTGGAAAGAATCGATCTTCCAGGCTGTGTAATGAATGTAGTGGACACTTGTGACTCTGACCAGTGTCCATTTTCGATGTTTTCACCTTCCCATCCGTCCTCCTGTTTACTATAGCTGTACCCTGTTAGAACAATAATGAAAAAGTCATGAGGAATTAGACACAAGATCACTTCTATGGAGCGTGCCCTCTCCTTAGTCATACGGGCACTTCCGTTCAGGGCTGCTGTTTCCATAGCAACAACCCCTAACTTTCTACATCCTAAGGCACTATGATTATCCATATCAAAGTACTGACCACTTAACAAAGAAAGGTGTCACTTCCTGCCACAGAAATCCCAAAAACAAAGCTCCAGGTGTCTGTATGACCAGGGAACAGAAAACCAAACAGAAACTCGGAGAGCGAAATATGAACCTCAAAAACTGGAAACAGAAAGAATTTTCCGAACGTATTTCTAACCGAGATGACTCTTAACAAAAGGTGTATGCGAGTGACTTTTTCACATGTTCGGTCTTTCTAAAAATCTTTTCCCTTGAAACAAAACTCTGCATATCATATGAAAAACGAGAAGCTGCTGGTTGTTGAAGCTTTTTTTTTAAAGTTATTTTTGGAATCAAGGTTAAAACGTATGGTGAAGCTGTTCTGACCTCGACATTACAAAGTGACGTCAGAGAGACTGTCTGGTTTAACCAGTCAATAGTTTAGCCGGGGATGAGCGATTGTGAAGAACCAGAGAGAGAAGGCATCAAGAAACCGGATATTTTTCGGTTACACTGGATATTTCCAGCCGATACATTATGATAGTCCAAACATTTTTACCATAGTTGTTTTCCCCGATATAGTTTGAGATTGTGCACTTTATTTATATCGGCTGATAAATACGGTTAAAGATGACTCTATTAAGGACTTTTTTTTTTCATCGGAAAAGGGTTATAGTCTAGCATGCGAGTTCTACTAAATAATGAGAAAAGGAAGGGAAAAAAGGTGGTAAAAGGTTGGGGCGGGAGGGGGGGGGGTTAAAATTATTTGCTGAGGAGGCAGAAGAGGAGGTTGAGAGAGTCGGGCGTTGATCCTGATGATAATGATTTTAAAGATTGGTAAACGTCAAAGTTTAGATGGTAGAAGATGGGTGAACGTCAGAGAGTAGATCACACAATATGGGTGAACATCAGAGAGTAGATTGCAGAAGATGGGTGAACTTCACAGATTATATGATAGTAGATGTGTGAAGGTTATAAAGAAGATATAAAATATGGTGAACGTCACAGAGTAGATAGTAGATGGGTGAAGGTTATAGAGAAGATTTTATAAAATATGGCGAACGTCACAGAGTAGATGGTAGATGGGTGAAGGTTATAAAATATGGTGAACGTCACAGAGTAGATGGTAGATGGGTGAAGGTTATAGAGAAGATTTTATAAAATATGGTGAACGTCACAGAGTAGATGGTAGATGGGTGAAGGTTATAGAGAGGGTTATAAAATATGGTGAACGTCACAGAGTAGATGGTAGATGGATGAAGGTTATAGAGAGGGTTATAAAATATAAAACGTCACAAGTGATGTGATGATGAAGTCACAGAGTATATGGTGAACGTCACAGATAAATGGTAGATGGGTGGGGAGTTATAGAGAGAATTTTATAAAATATGGTGAACGTCACAGAGTAGATGGTAGATGGGTGAAGGTTATAGAGAGGGTTATAAAATATGGTGAACGTCACAGAGTAGATGGTAGATGGGTGAAGGTTATAGAGAGGGTTATAAAATATGGTGAACGTCACAGAGTAGATGGTAGATGGGTGAAGGTTATAGAGAGGGTTATAAAATATGGTGAACGTCACAGAGTAGATGGTAGATGGGTGAAGGTTATAGAGAAGATTTTATAAAATATGGTGAACGTCACAGAGTAGATGGTAGATGGGTGAAGGTTATAGAGAAGATTTTATAAAATATGGTGAACGTCACAGAGTAGATGGTAGATGGGTGAAGGTTATAGAGAAGATTTTATAAAATATGGTGAACGTCACAGAGTAGATGGTAGATGGGTTAAGGTTATAGAGAAGATTTTATGAAATATGGTGAACGTCACAGAGTAGATGGTAGATGGGTTAAGGTTATAGAGAAGATTTTATAAAATATGGTGAACGTCACAGAGTAGATGGTAGATGGGTTAAGGTTATAGAGAAGATTTTATGAAATATGGTGAACGTCACAGAGTAGATGGTAGAGATTGAACGAGTGTTGCCAAGAGAGATTGCGGCTCGTGGGTTGACACCGTGTAACCATGGTAGTTATGTATATGAAGCTATGCCAAGGTCAGAAAATCCGCTGAGAAATAGGTGAGAAACGGTTCAGAAGTGAGATCGGTGTTCAAACGGTGCAAGAAGAGAGGTCGGAGTTGAAAGTTTTAGTAAGGTGAAGATCACAACGGAGTGGTTACGAAAAAAAGAAATTTCTGTGGTGAACTGATTAGTAAGCTTTGCTCCATACGAAAAAAATACACGCTTTACATACAGCAACGCCAGGTTCCACAAAAACTCAGTTGATTCTCCATACAGGGCAGTTGTCTTCAGAACAACTGCAGGCGGGTATGAGTTTGGTCAACAGTCAAATCGTCAGGATTCTACCATCACCAGCGCGACACCTAATTCCTGTTCCACCGCAGGGTGTGTAGGGTGAGAGACCTACACGCTTGGCGTTTAAATCAAAGTTTTCGTTTTATCTCTTTTAAAAGAGTGAGGAAGTGAGTTCTGGGTTTCCTCTACCATTGAGACTTTGAGAGTATTTTTTCTTTAATTCGTTTGTTGACGTCTTCATGTGAATTTTTCCTGCCAGCTTATTCTTTTTACAATATGACCTCAGCCGCTATTTCCCTATTAAAGTCATCAAAAGGAATTGGTTCAATTGATCCAGAAAAAAAATCCCAACTAAATCATGAAGACTTAGAGCTAGAGCGTTTAAGGATACAAAAATTAAAATGAACCAGAGGTAATAGTAACAGTCGGTGTCGGTGGTATATATATATATATATATATATATATATATATATATATATAGAGAGAGAGAGAGAGAGAGAGAGAGAGAGAGGTATGAAGAGAGAGACCAAGGAAATGAGAAACAAAGACAAGAGAGATGGAGAGAGAGAGAGAGAGAGAGAGAGAGAGAGAGAGAGAGAGAGAGACAAAAGACAAGTGAAAGGGAAAGAGGCAAAGAGAGAGAGAGAGAGAGAGAGAGAGAGAGAGAGAGAGAGAGAGAGAGAGAGAGAGAGAGAAGAGAGAGAGACTGACCAGGAAAAAAAATCCTTAGAGAAGCTATTTCACTTAACTTTAACCTCTGCGTATGATAGGTGTTTCAATAACAAAATGTATTGGAGAAGTGACTCAAATGTCATTAGAACAAAGGGCCCAGAATGGATCAAATTCTAGAATGTTTATATTTTTAATTGATC
>JAWDGP010007227.1:5000-10000 GCA_033675545.1 Elysia crispata | reverse complement strand
GAATAGTATTGGTGCATTGAGCAAAACGCCTCGTCTAGTCTATATGTATCAAACCTGAATAGTACTGTTACATTGAGCAAAATGCCTCGTCTAGTCTGCATGTATCAAATCTGAATAGTATTGGTGCATTGAGCAAAACGCCTCGTCTAGTCTGTATGTATCAAACCTGAATAGTATTGGTGCAGTGAGCAAAATGCCGCATCTAATCTGTAGATATCAAATCTGAATAGTATTGGTGCATTGAGCAAAACGTCTCATTTAGTCTGAAGGTATCAAATCTGAATAGAATTGTTGCATTAAGCACAATGTCTGGTCTAGGCTGCAAGTATTGAATGTGAAAAGTTTTGATACCAGGGGCACAGGTTAACCGTTGGAACAGTGTTTGTTACCTGGTCTATCGATTTAGTCTACGAGTCCATCCTTACATGAGGCATTGTGTCCTCCACAATCTTCAAAGAGATCCGAACACTAACCTGATAAACCTGACAAAAGGTGAAAAGCAAAAGGTTTACATAAAAGTAATACATAAAGTAGTTTGGAGGAAATTGATACGGATAATGTCAATAAAGGAATAAACAAAGAGACAATCATAAATAGGAAGAGGGTGATGATCCTCATCAGAACCAAAATGGGGAAAGGGATACAACTAAAGGGTCCTGCAGTATGAACGAATGTAAAGGAAGAAATATTGCAAAACAAACAACTAGAACAGAAGAGCTACGGCAAAAGACACCAATGCAATAAGTATCAGTGTGATAGAAGGGATACTTTCATAGAGACCACTGGAAAGAAAGGAATAAAGATACCTTTGTGAAGGAAGAGACATCGCAGTAGATGCTAATGTAATAGAAGGGAAACTTTAAATAGAAACCAACTATAGAGGAAGGAATACAGAAGCAAATGTAAAGGAAGGGACTCGGCAATAGATAACAATGTTAAAGAAGAAATGTTGCAATAGATACCAATCACACACTTGCACCGGAAGTGGCAACTCAAATGACTCTAATGTAAAGAAAAAAAGTAAAGCACTAGGCACTAAAACAGAGAGGTTATACAATAAACACATGTATGGGTCTACTTGCATGGACATGATAATAACATTATAACTGATACAGGGATGAGAAGGTACATATCAATCATGTTTGGGTAACATCGCTTGCGTGCTGAGCACGTTTGCTGTGTGTGAGAGTATGTAGAAAAGTGTGTAGTTGTGAAGGAGAGTGTGTAGGTGTTTAGGGGAGTCTGTAGAAAAGTGTGTAAGTGTGTAGAAGAGTCTCTAGGAGAGTGTGTAGAAGAGTGTGTGTGTACAATAGTCTGTTGGATAGTGTGTAGGTGTGTAAGAGAGTGTCTAGGAGAGTGTGTAGGTTTGTAGGGGAGTTTGTAGGAGAGTGTGTATTGGACACTGTGTTGAAGAGTATGTCAAGCTGTTCCTAGCCTGTCCACCAAGCTACCAGCCTGTTGTAACAACCAGGTGGTATCCAGCCGTTATCACTCTATTTCATTGTCGGCTCAGAACTTGATCAGTTTATAAGATGATCGGCGACATCTGAGGGCAAAAGATGAAAACATCTTTGTTATCTGTCGAGTGTGATAACACAGGATTGAACATAGTGAGGCATCTCGAGTGGTTTCGGTAATGCTCGGATTAAGGTGGTTTTCTTTTTTGCGGATGATGGATAGAACATGGGGGATGGGTTGAGATATAAGAAAAGAGAGATAGAAGGAAATGAGTGGTGAGTGAGAGAGCGAGAGCGAGAGAGAGAGAGAGAGAGAGAGAGAGAGAGAGAGAGAGAGAGAGAGAGAGAGAGATGGAGAAAGAAGGAGAATGAGATAATCGTAAAAAAAAATTTGTTGGAGTTAGTAAGAATGAAAGAAGATGTGAATGAAAAAGTAAATGACGTAGAAAGTAATGACCATAGTCTGAGTATCAGCGTAATATGGATGGAGAGATAGATTGATAGATAGAAGATAGGTACATGGTGGACGAGAGGTGGAAAATGTACTGAGACTGAATCGAAGCACGACACTCATACAAAAACACATTTACTAATGACAAGTTGGATAAACACAGCTTGGAAAAAGGGAGATAAACAGAGAGAGAGAGAGAGAGAGAGAGAGAGAGAGAGAGAGAGAGAGAGAGAGAGAGAGAGAGAGAGAGAGAGAGAGAGAGAAACAGTCTAAGTTTCTGGGTGTTTGTTTTTTTTTTAAATAGTAGTTTATCACATGTTAATCCACGCGAAACGGAAATCGTTTTTCTTCAAGATCATAACAGAGGGGGGACAGGCTGCAATGGTGATGTAGAGGTTTGTGGTTTGTTTTTAATAACTTGGATCAAAAATAGGAAAGCCATGGAAGTATTGTTTTTTTCTTTTCCTTATTTTTATTCGTTTATTTTTTTTTTTTTTTGATAGCTATAACACATACAGAATAACCGATAATGCCAGTATTAATTCTAATGAAGTATAAATAGTACTCATGTAGTAGATATGGTAGTAGTAGTAGTAGTAGTAGTAGTAGTAGCAGCAGCAGCAGCAGCAGCAGCAGCAGCAGTAGTAGTAGTAGTAGTAGTAGTAGTAGTAGTAGTAGTAGTAGTAGTAGTAGTAGTAGTAGTAGTAGTAGTAGTAGTAGTAGTAGTAGTAAAAGTAATAGTTGCAGTTGTTGTTAGTGTATTTATTGCTGCACTTGCAGTAATAATAGTGATGAAGATGATTTTTGTTATTCCTCTTAGTATTAATGATTTGATCGTTGCTGTTGCTGCTGTTGTTGTTTTTGTCAGAATTATTATCAATATTACCCACCGTTTCCTTCTCAACTCCCACCCGACCCTTGTGTTTTGTATCAACCCCATCTCAATAAAGGATGATGGCTACGAAGCTCAGCTCTAAAAATTAAATCAATGATATTTTGAACATCCAGAAAGTTTGTCCTGACGGATATTAAGGCTGCCACCCGCAACTCCCAAGAGTTGCAAAGACGCATCAATGCTGCAACAATCGCGCACCCATGACGCATTCTGGATGAAAGCAAAAGCGGACGCTTCCAGTTTGTTGTTCCGCTTTAGCTGCTGATCTTGAAGGCGAAAATCCACCGTGTGAAGCGGGCATGAGTCGGACAGCCATCAGCAAGCTAGCTTGAAGATCAAGTTCCCTAGAGAAGGTCAGAGCCAAGACCTTGGGAGATCATTGGAATGGAACAGCTGATTGACAGCACTCTCCGGGTTCCGTCGATGAGACAGAAGTATTGGCTTAAAATTGTGGCTTCTATTCTTTAAAGAAGAGTTAGATCTTCTAAAGAAAAGTTAGATCTTTAACCATTAGGTTTTTCTCAAACATTGAATTTGTTTGGTATTACATTTTCTAAATTACATGCAAAAAAGCACAATCTTCTATAATATTAGAACTATTTCTAATGACATTGAGATCCAAAATTTTGGATGCTTATATTTTTCTCCAATTTCTCATCGCATCAAAGGTTAGATGAAAAAAGGAAACTGGATTGTTTGTTCAAAATAACTCCACCTCAGACGCTTTTATTTTTTTAATTCTCATTAATCACATGTTAATCCACACGAGATGGCAAACGTTTTTCAAACGAGCCGTCATAACAGACAAGGAAGACAGGTCAGATCAAACCTCGCCTGATGCTCGATTCACTTGATGAGTTCGCTGAACTGCATGTCGGTCGTGTTTCCGCATGGGGCCGCAGTAGAAAAAACCTTCGGTCTAGATTTCACTTCAATCTCTTCTTGTGGATGCTTTGTCTGTGCGCGTGTTTGAAACGGCGGCGGTTTCTGTGATGTTTTAGTTGTGCAGAACTTTTAGAGGTTCTGTTAGATTTTTGTTTTTAAACTTGAAGCCAAAAAATAAAGCTCGTGGGAGAGAGGGAATCAGATTAAAATTTTGAATTACTTTTCTTTCGGATTTTTTTTTTTTTTTTTTTTGGGGGGGGGGGGGGGGGGGGGGGGGGGGGGGGGGGGGGGGGAATTTTATATAAATAATTATGATACACATAGGAGAACAATTACAATAGAATCACTGAAAAAAGAACATTTGTTTTAGCACAGTAAAAATATTAAAATTATTATTATTAATATTAATATTATTATTATTATTATTATTATTACTATTATTATTATTATTATTATTATTATTATTATTATTATTATTATTATTATTATTATTATTATTATTATTATTATTATTATTATTATTATCATTAGCAGCTTTCAGCTTTCAGCATAGCAGCAGCAGCAATGGCATTAGTAGTAGTAGTAGTAGTAGTAGTAGTAGTAGTAGCAGTTGTAGTAGTAGTAGTATTAGTAGTAGTATTAGTAGTAGTACTAGTAGTAAAATTAGTTGTATTGTTAATAGTAATAGTATTAGTAGTAGTAGCATGCTTTAGCAACAGCAGCAGCAGTTGTACTAAAGTAAAAGTTGTGATGAAAGATTATTTTTATTATTATTCTTAGAATCAATAATGTGATAGATTGATGTTGTTGCTACATTTGTTGTTTTTGTTAGGATTATTATCAATTTTACCCGCAATTTCCACCTCAATTTCCTCCCGACCCATATGTTTCGTAATTATCCCAACTAAATCCATAGGAATGTTTGCTACGAACCTCAGGTCTAAATGTTAAATGAAAGATTTTTTTCTGCATCTAAAAAGTTTATTTTGGCAGAAATTAAAATTGCTATAGCAAAACCCAAAAGTACCTGACATCATATACATACATGGCGCATCTATAACATATCCATATAGTCTCCATGACGCGTCAATGACGCATCCATGTCAGTCAATGACGCCTTCATGTCTTCTCCAAGACGCTTTCGTGATGCATCCATGTCATCTCCATGACGCCTCAAGCGTCTCCATGATCGCGTCTATGTTGACTCCATGACGCAACTATGACGCCTCTAGTGTGAAAGCAAAAGTAGACACTCCCGGTTAGGTGTCTCGCAATAGCTGCTTATCTTCAGGATGACAACTCACACCGTGTG